>PITA01002247.1:0-167277 GCA_004023965.1 Spilogale gracilis | reverse complement strand
AGGAAAGTAAATGGGAACTAGGATAATCTAGGGAGGGAAACGAAACAACAGAGACTTTGGACACAGAAACAAACTGAGGGACTTGGAGGGAGGGGGGTGGAGGGATGGGAGAGCCTGGTGGTGGGTACTGGGGACACCTAAAGCGTGGAGCACTGGGTGTGGGGAATGGGGAATGAATCTTGGAACACTGGAAAAAAAATTTAGTAACAATAAAAAAAAAGGGAAAAAATTATACTGATGGTAGGAATAATAATAATAATAAAAAAGAAAAGCCATCTTCCTTTCTCATGGCTAAAGAATATTCCACTATGTACATGGACCACACCTTTTTATGCATTCATCTGTTAATAAGCATTTCAGTAGTTTCTTGACTATTGTGAATAATGCTGTGAAAAACATGAGTGTTCACATATGTCATTGAACTCCTGTTTTCATTTTCTTTGTGCATCTACCCTTGAAGTGGAATTGCTAGATCATAGGGTAGATTTATTTTTAGTGTTTTGAGGAAACTCTGTATTATTTTCCTTAGTTATTAGACAATTTTACATTCCCACCAACAGTATGTGAGGATTCCCTTTTCACCACATTCTCATCAGCACCTGGTGTACCTTGTCTTCGTGGTGATAGCCCTTCGGGCAGGTGAGAGATAATATCTCATTGTGGTTTTGATTTGCAATTTCCTGATTAGTGGTGCTGAACATCATTTCATGGATCTATTGGCTCATTTCATGGATCTATTGGCTCATTTCATGGATCTATTGGCTATTTTGATATCCTTCTTCAAAAAATGTTTACTTAATTCTTCTACTCTTCTTTTGTAAATCAGATTGTTTTGTCACTATTGTGAATCTGTGTTAATTCTCATATATTTTGGATATTTGTTTTTCTTCAGTGTATGTTTTGCAAAATTTCTCTCTCATTCTGTAAGCTACCATTTCGTTTTCTTTCTTTTGCTGCACAGAGATTTTTTTGTTTGATGTAGTCCTATTTCTTGATTTTTGCTTTTGTTGTTTCTGCTCTGGGCATCTTATCCAAAAAATTATTGCCAAGACCAAAATCTATGAACTTCTGTACATTTTTCCATAGGCGTTTTATGGTATAGGGTTTTATGTTTAAGTCTTTCATTCATTTTGAGTTAATTTTTTGTGAGTGGGGCAAGACAAAGGTCAAATTCAATTGTGCCACATGCTTTTCTTCAGTTTTTCCAACACATTTGTTGAAGAGACTACCTTTCCCCCCTAGGTATTCTTGGCTTCTTGTTCAGTATTAGTTAACATGTGCTAGGATTTAATTCTGAGCTTTTTATTATGTTCCAATGGTATATGTTTGCATTTTTTTGTGCCAGCACTCTGCTGTTTTTATTACCATGGCTTTGTAGTATAGTTTGAAATCAGGAAACATGATACCTCAAGGTCTGCTCTTTTTTCTCAAGATTGTTTTGGTTATAAAACTTTTGTAGCTTTGCACACATTTTAGGAATGTTTCTTCTTTTTCTGTGAGGATTGCATTTTAGTTAGGATTGCATTGAATCTGTAAATGGCTTTGGGTAGTATGGCTATTTCAAAAATATTAACTCTGTTTTAGTTTAGTTTTATTTTATTTGGTTTGGTTTGGTTTCAAGAGTAGACTTTAGTAATTCTTACTTTACATATAACACCCAGTGCTCATCACCTTAGTACCCATTGCCTATTTAGCTACCCCTATCTACTCACCGCATCAACCTTCACTCTGTTCTCTATAGTTAAGAGTCTCTTATGGTTTGCTTCCTTCTTTTTTTTTTTTTCTTTTTTAAGATTTTGCTATTTATTTGCAAGAGAGAGCACACAAGTGTGGGGCAGGGAGAGGCAGAAGGAGAGGGAGAAGTAAGCTCCCTGCTGAGCAGGAAGCCCAAGCAGGGCTCAATCCTAGGAACCTGGGATCATGACCTAAGCCAAATGTAGACTCTTAATACTCTTACCTTACTGAGTTACCAGGTGCCCCTGCATCCCTCTTTTTTACTTTCCTTCACAGAGGTTCATCTATCTTGTTTCTTAAATTCCACATATGAGTGAAATCCTATGGTATTTGTTTTTCTCTGACTGACTTATTTTGCTTAGCATAATACACTCTAGGTATACCCATGTCATTGCAAATGGAAAAAAAATAAAAATATTAATTCTGGTAATCCATGAACATGAGTTTTATAGTTTTCATCGTAAAAATCTTTTACTCCCTTGTTAAATTTGTTTTTAAGTATCTTATTGGTTTTGATGCTATTGTGAATGGGATATTTTTCTTTATTTTCTTTTCTGATGTTTCATTGTTAGTGTAAAAGAATGCCACTGATTTCGATAAGTTAATTTTGTATTTTTCCACTTTACTGAAATCATTGATTAATTCCAGCTGTTTTTTTGACTGACTCTGGGCTTTCCTAATTAAAAGTCCAAATTGTTAGCAAGTAGTGACAATTTTCTTCTTCCTTTCTGATTTAGATGTCTTTTATTTCTTTTATTTTGAATTCTTGCCTAATTGTTCTAGCTAAGACTTCCAGTACTATATTAATAGAAATGGTGGGAGTGGGCATCTGTCTTGTTTCTGGTTTTGGAGGAAAAGTTTTCAATTTTTTTCCATTGAGTAAAATGTTAGCTATGGGCTTGTCATATATGGCCTTTACCATGTTGAGGTGTGTTCCTGCTATACCCAATCTGTTAAGGGTTTTTATCATGAAAGGATGTTGCATTTTGTCTTTACTTTTCAATTTTATTTATTTAAGTCTTCTCTCTTATTCTTAGTTAATCTAGCTGAAGGTTTATCAATTTGGTTTATACTCTCAGAATGGCAGCCCTTAGTTTTGTTGATTCTTTTTATTATCTTCTGTTCTCTATTTTATTTCTCTTCTGATTTTTATTATTTCCTTCCTTTTGATGGCTTTGGACTTTATTGAAGTTTTTTGTGTGTGTTCAGTTAGCCATTGTATAATACATCATGAGTTTTTGATGTAGTGTTCAGTGATTCATTAGTTACTATAACACCCAGTGCTCATCACAACCCATCACTCTGTTACCCTCTTCCCCCACCCTGTCCCCTCTGAAATCCTCAGTGTTTTTCCTGTGGTCCACAGTCTCTCATGGTTCATCTCCCTCTCTGATTTCTTCTTCTTCAGACTTCCCTAGCACTATTGCTTGTGTTCCACATATTGCTTATGTTCCAACATTGCTTGTGTTCTACTTTTTTAGTTCTTCAAAATGCAAAGTTAAGTTGTTTATTTGAAATCCTTCTAATTTATTAATATATGCATTTAATGCTATAAAATTTCCTCTTAGTACTGCTTTTGCTGCATCCCACAATATTTGATATGCTGTATTGCCATTTTCATTTGTCATAATTTTTAATTTCCCATTTGACTTCTTCTTTGACCCAGTTGTTTAGAAGTTTGTTGTTAGTTTCCACATATTTGTAGATATTCTCACTTTCCTCTTCTTGATTTCTATAGTTTCATGCTATTGTGGTCAGAGAAGATAGTTGGTATAATTTTAATCTTCTTAAATTTACTAAGTTTCAGTGCCCTTGAGAAGAATGTGTATGCTGCTGCTCTTGGATGGAATGCCTTGTATATGTATGTTAAGTCTATTTGTTCTGAAATATGGCTCAATCCCAACATGTTCTTGATTTCTTTGTCAGGACATCTGTCCCTTGTTGATGATGGGGTAATAAAGTCCTTTAGTATTGTTGTATTATTACCTATTGTTCCTTTAAAAACTTTTATTATTTGCTTAATATATTTTGGGGCTCAGATGTTGGAATATATATATATGTATATAAAGACTTCATTTATTTGAGAGAAAGCATGAGAAGGGGAGCGATGTGGGGACTTGATCCTAGGACTCCAGGATTGAGTGAAAGGCAGTCACATAGCCAACTGAGCCACCCAGGCGCCCAAGAGCATATATATTTATAATTTATAATTCTTATATCTTCTTGATGTACTGACTCCTTTTATCATAGTATAATGACCTTCTTTGTCTCTTGTTATCTATTTGGACTTGAGGTCCATTTTATCTAAGTATGGTTATGCCTGCCTTCTTTTGGATAATGTTTGCATGAAATTTCATTTTCCATTTTTTCACTTTGAGCCTATGTATGTGTATAAAGCTGAGACAAGTCTCCTATAGACAGAATATATAGTTGGATCTTGTTTGTGTTTATTTGTTTGTTTGGTTTTTTAATCCACCCAGCCAATGTATGCCTTTTGATTGGTGAATTTAATCCATTTACATATAAGGTGATTATTAATATATAAGAATTTACTATTGTCATTTTAGCCTTGGCCTTCTGATTATTTTTCTCTCCACTGTTTATTTTTACTTCTGTTTCTGTCTACCTTTGTAATTTGGTGATTTTCACTAGTGATTTGCTCAATGTTCAATCTCCTCCTTTTTATGCTTTATGTCTCTGCTCTCGATTTTTGCTTTGTAGTTACCATGAGGTTTACAGAAAAAAAAAAAAGCCACACAGATAAAGTAGTCCTTTTACTGATGATAGCAATTTATTTTCACTTGCTTATAAAGTGTTCATCCTTTCACCGTTGTCCTTTTATACTCCTGATGTCACAAATTATCTCTTTTTATGCCGATTTTGTTATCAAGTTGTAGTAGCTTATAGTTATTTTTAATGCTCTTCTGCCTTAGCTTTTATACTGTAATTAAGAACTTAATATACTATTCTAAAACAGAGGTATAGTTTTCTAATTATGATATTTAATCACCTTTTGTGTATTTTCATCTTTTTGTTTTAGCTTGAAGAGCTTCTTTCAATATTTTTTCACGGGGCAGGTCTAGCTGTGGTAAACTTCCTTAGTTTTCGTTTGTCCGGGAAAGACTTTATTTCTCCTTCATATATGAAGGATAACTTTCTAGATAGAGAATTCTTGACTGGCAGTTTATCTTTCAATATTTTGAATATGAGATTTCACTTTGTCTTGACCTGTAGAGTTTTTCCCGAGAAATCTGCTGATAGCTTAATGGGTGTTCTTTTGTAGATTATCGTCTTTTTTCCCCTCGGCTGACTTTAAAATTCCTTCTTTATCATCGACTTTTTAGAGTTATAATACAATATGTCTTGGAGTAAGTGTTTTTGCATCAAGATAATAATATGTTTTATGGTCTCATGGACTTGCATATCCAGTTTCTTCTTCAAGTTTGGGATGTTCTTGGCTATTATCTTCTCCATTTCTTCTTCTTGAACATTCGTTATTTTTATGTTGGCTTTCATAATGAGGTCTAATAGCTCTCATAGGGTTTCTTTACTTCTTTTGAATCTTAATTTTTCTCTCCTCTTCCACCTGAATCATTTCTAAATCCTGTCTTCCAGCTCACTAATTCTCTTTCATTGGATCTGCTACATATCCAGTGTATGCCTTGCATTATTTATCTCATTTATTGAGCTCTTTACTTCCAGAATTTTTGTTGTTTTTTTTTTCAGAATTTCAATCTCTTTGGTAAAGTACTCTTTCTATTCATTAATTTTATTCCTGAAGTTATTGTATTGATTTTCTGAGTTTTCTTCTAGTTCATTAAATTTCTTCATAAGAGCTATTTTGAATTCTTTATTAGATCACAATATTCTATCTTTGGGTTTGGTTGTTAGAAAATTATTTTTTTTCATTTTGTGATAACATATTATAATTTTTCATGAAAAGTGCCTCTTCCATCACATTGAAAGTGGCAACACCCTTCTGATTTAGGCAAAGCTTTGTTTATTTTGATTATAACAATTCAACAGGTTGGTAGTTAAAAAATCTTCATTTTGTTTCCTAGAATGTAGGCTATTGTCAATTTTTTTTTTTTTTTTTTTTTTTTTTTTAACCAAGGCTGACTGAAAGTTAAGGTTGGGAGCAAGAGTATGTCAAAAAACAAACAAGCAAAGACAAACAACAAACAAACAAACAAATGCAGTGGTAATAAAAGGGTTCCAGGGGCGCCCGGGTGGCTCAGTTGGTTAAGTGAGTGCTTTAGGCTCAGGTCGTGATCCCAGAGACCCCCAATCGAGTCCCACATCACGCTCCCTGCTCTGCGGGAAGCCTGCTTCTCCCTCTCTCACTCCCCCTGCTTGTGTCCCCTCTCTGGCTGTGTTTCTCTCTGTCAAATAAATAAAATCTTAAAAAAAAAAAAAAAAAGGGTTCCAGCAGAGTGGAAGGAGTTGTCTACTTAATACCTGGGGCTTTGGGTGTGCCCCACAGCCTGTTGGGGAATCCTCCAGGGGTAGTGGCGGTGATGGTGGGGAGGGGCGTCCAAGAAGCCTGTGATCCAGAATCCTAGAGCAGACAGCAGGAGACATTTTCCTTCACAGTTTTCTGTCTGCCTATTTCTTTTTCCTTCATCCCCCCAGTCACTATGGCCTCTGCTCAAAGACAGCAACAGGTCTCTCTATGGGCAGACTGTGTATCTGGGAAGATCCTTATTCATTGTCTTCCTTCTAGCTCTTCTACCAGAAAGATCACACTGTTCCACTGCTGAACTTAACACCTTCTCTGACACCACTGCCTCTTCGATGGTCCAGTCCACTCACTTTTGGGTACACATAGGTGTGGATTTCTTAGGTGACCTGATAGGCTGGGCAGAGGCAATTTTTGAGTTATGGATGTCTGATTAGTTGCAAATAATAAGGAAGAGACAAAAGAAATGACTCAGACCACTGCAACATTTAATTTGTTTTTAAAGTTTGTTTCTTTATATAATCTCTACAGCCAATGAGGCTCAAACTTACAACCCTGAGATCAAGAGCTACATGCTATTCCATGTGATTTAAATCAGGTGCCTCCAAGATTTCTTTTTGTTGAGGTTGCTATTTAAAGACACACTTGGAGACTTCAAGGTGTTTATTGTTACAGGTTTGTCATATCTTACAGGTCTTTTCGGGGCATAGACTTAGATAAATATTATTTTAGAAAGAAAAATAAATTTGAGTTTGTATAATTTTTTTAAGATCGATTTCTTTGCTTATTTATTTGACAGAGAGAAACACAGCTAGAGAGGGAACACAGATGGGGGCTGAGAAAGGGAGAAGCAGGCTCCCCACTGAACAGGGAGTTCCATGTGGGGTTCGATCCCAGGACTCCGGGATCATGACCTGAGTGGAAGGTAGATGCTTAACAACTGAACTCCTGAATATTTTGACTCAAATTTAAGATTGCCAGAAATTTACTTAATTGCCTTGAATTTATATTTTTAATTTCTTTTCTCTTGCCGCTAAACGTTTTTGTTCTTAATGATATTAAAACACCTCTTATTGATTCCACATACAAATATAATAGTTTAAATATTACAAACTTTATATTACTATTAATAGCAATACTCCTGAATACCAGCCAAGATGACTTCAATCTGTTTTGTCCTTATCCCAGTAAGCATCTTTGAAGTTATTTTTGGTGGCTTCCGCCATTCATTTGATATAGTTAATTTATTTTGCATGGTCTTATCTCCTTAATTTTTGTTTGATTATTTCTCATGGGGAAACTTATTTTTCCCTGCTTCTTTTTCATCAGCTAGGTCATGTGGGGGAAAGATCTGTTTCATTTGCTATTAAATAGTGAAGAAAAATCAACTGAGGTAGAAGGAGTAGAAAAATAATAAATTTGAGCATTTTTTTAAAAAGATTTTATTTATTTATTTATTTGACAGAGAGAGATTACAAGTAGGCAGAGAGGCAGGCAGAGAGAGTGGAGGAAACAGGCTCCCTGCTGAGTAGAGAGCCTGATGCAGGCCTTAATCCTAGCACCCTGAGATCATGACCTGAGCTGAAGGCAGAGGCTTTAACCTACTGAGCCACCCAGGCACCCAAATCTGAGCATTTGAACTAGAACTAGACTAGGGTTTTATGGTAATAATACACTGTCATGAATTCAGGTGACTTATGTAAGACCGACCCTCACATTTTGTCACAAATCAACACTCTATGACTAGGAATATCCACTATATTGAAAATCACACGTTTCCTGCTAGTGTTATCTCAAAACAAAATAAAAGAAAGAGGTATATAGACTACAAATTCTATCTCGTCATTAAAACTTCAATAGAGTGTTAAATAAGTCTCAGAGACAGAATGTGAGAATTACAAAGCAGGCCAGGAAAATCCCAATATTTTACCTATCCATCACTTCACAGATATTGCAAGACCCAAATCCATTTTTCAGAGACTGTTTCATCTGCTTCACATCCAACATGTTAGAACATGTGATCTCAGGTTCTTGTTTGTTCATTTAGCTAGTATTGTACTTTGAGTCTTGTCTTTTCCACACTATGGCATCATCAGCTGTAGACCTGAATCCTTTATTTATCTTGAAGCTGTTTGTTAACATTTGGTACGCCATTTAAAAAGACAGTTAGAATTTAAAACAACAAATAAACAAACAAAGAAACAGTAAGTAAAAACTCCATCAGTGTCTTTTTTTCAATACTTCTTGTTATTGTCTTCTTTCCCATACTAAGAAATCGATGGTTTCTGGAATTGACTTAGAAGAGAATATTTCCATATCCTTTTTTTGTAATTGGATGAATCTTTTAACATTATATAATCATTCTTAGGCATAGCTCAACTTCCCATTTTATAAACAAATAAAATAAGTGGTCAAACAATTAAATATGTCAATGATTAAATTGATATTCACCAGAGTAAATACACTAGTGAAATACTGAGACTAGTAAGTGTATAAATTTGCCACAAGAGGGGCACCTGGGTGGCTCAGTTGGTTCAGCGACGGCCTTCAGCTCAGGTCATGATCCCGGAGACTCGGGATCGAGTCCCACATCGGGCTCCCTGCTCGGCGGGAAGCCTGCTTCTCCCTCTCTCACTTCCCCTGCTTGTGTTCCCTCTCGGGCTGTGTTTCTCTCTGTCAAATAAATAAAATCTTAAAAATAAATAAAAATAAATAAAAATAAATTTGCCACAAGAGACAGAAGGTATATTTGTATGATGGTTATCACCTATATGAAACATAAAAATGTAGGCAATATTTTAAAGTATAGTCAAGGAGAATTTTGAAGTAAGTATCAGTGTGAGAACAGATGTTTCACACTGAAAGGACCAATCGTTGATAAAACTAAGGCAAACAGGAAAACAATTCTTAGTGTCTCTAGTAACTAGGGGGTCTTATCATGAATCATTTTGATAAATTTTTGAGGGTAACAATACAGCCAGCATAAGAAAGAATGTGGGCATCAGAGTATGGTTGGCAAAGTCCTCTTCCCAAGGTCAGGGAGTTGAGGCAAACTTCACATTGTCCCCTAATTTATAGAATAAGATTCAAAGAACCTTCTGTTTAATAAAGCTGTGTCATGGGAAAGATCAACCAGGGGGAAGATAGACCCAAGTCCAGATCTTCCTGCAGATAGGGATATGTGGCACCAGAATGGCAGACAGACAGCCGGTAAATTAGTATATGTGATACAATGGTAGATTTGCTTATTCAAACCCCACACAGAATAATTGTACAGCTGATGAGAACCTTAATCAAATAAATGCCAAAGTTGAGAAATAAAAAAAAAAATAATAAGGTGTGGTAAAGGCAAGAAAGGAATAACAATACGAATGTCCCAACACATCAGCATAATAAAGAGGAAATGATTCAATTCCTTATGTCTATTTTTGTTTTACAAAATACTGTTGTCCTACTGGGGCATTACATCTTTCTTTATCTCATCCAAAATACACTTACTCTAGAGTCATAGTGTTTACAAAATTATTTTCACTTGAAATACATTCATGTTTCAATGATTCATTCTGTTACTTGCCTTTCTTAGCATTAGATTGCATCAAACATTTTGTTGTTATGGTTTACAGACCTATTTTGAGTATTTCTTTAAAATGTCTTTAATTTCTTCTCTCTTTTTTTGGTTCACCCCACTCCATGCTTACCTCTTCCTAGTTGTGAATACCTGGTCTTTTCCACCGGGTGCACCAGGTCCCAGTCTAACACTGTCCTCAAGAGGCATGTGAAGGATTCTGCCCTGTGGACATCCAGTAAGAGCCAGCTAGTAGCTCAGTTGAATTCTTGGTGAGGAGATAATTGTCTTTCCTAGGTTCATTTTCTAAAGCCTTTAGCTCCTGGTCTTAGGCTTACTTTCTAAAACCTTTAACACCTGGTCCAGGTTACATAAAATATTGTTTTCCTCTCTCTTTGAAAGCAGGCAGGTAAACAGTACAGTGATACAGCTCTACTCTTGCTTTCAAGTTTGGCTCTTCATTTTTTTAACTTATTCTAAGCAGATAGTTTTGGTCTCCTAGGCTCAGGGATTAGAAGGCTCATAGCATTAGCTCTGATGTTTGCATTTCTGTTCTATTCTTGTTACTGAGCATGAATGTATCTCTTTGGTTCTATTGTTATTGCTGTTATTTGGAGCACAGGAAATGTCCACGTGGTAACACACATGACCAGACTGATTCTTCTCCATTTCATTCTGGCTTTTGTATGCCCACCAAAACTCTTCTTACTCAAGACATTACGGATACTATAAACATCCTAGCTAACAAGACCTATGCTCATTTTCCGTCCTCATCTAACTACACACCTCAGCACTTCATGAAACAGATAAACAATTCCTTCTTTCCTCATGCTTCCTTTTCTTCATTTAAATGATATATTATTCTCGGTTCTGTTTACATTTCTCATCAGGAATTCTTTGTCGTCTCTGGCATTATTTTTATTTACCTATCTTCTAAATGCCAAGTTACTCAGCATTAAGTCTTTTTCTATATGTTTTCTCCCCTCTCATGGTCCATAACAGTTATAATATAGTACAACCTTTAGACAGAATTTAAGGTTTGAATTCTGATAGTCACAGGCTTTATGGTCTTTGATGGGTTGCTTAACTTTCTTGTGTCTCAGATTTATCATCAGTAAAATGGAGTTGATAATATTTTTTTTAAAGATTTTATTTATTTATTTGACAGAGAGAAACACAGCGAGAGAGGGAACACAAGCAGGGGGAGTGAGAGAGGGAGAAGCAGGCTTCCCACTGAGCAGGGAGCTGGATGTAGATGCGCAGCTCCATCTAGGGACTCTGGGATCATGACCTGAGCCGAAGGCAGGGAGTTGATAATATTTAAGGTAAAATGTGTTTTGAATACTAACTGAGATAACACATTTAAAACAGCACAGTTCCTTAATATTCAAAAAATGTTGGCAATATTTTTATTATTTTCTGTCCTCTATATACCAAGAAATTTTAAATTTATAATTCCCCTGGGTTTTTCTTTTGAAATTTTGAACTTTCTATTGACATCACTTGACATTGCCCATACACCTCAAGCATACAGTATTAATTATCGAGCCCTGATCTCCCAAGCATAAGCAGCTCTCACTTCACCACATTTTAGTAAAAGACAGTGATAAAATGTAACAAACAGAAAAGATCACTTACATTATTTCTTTGTCTTCAGCCCTTAGTCCATCACCAAGTCTAGCTAGTTCCATTTACATTGTTTCAATGAGGTCATTCTTATTTTTTTCCCTCCTTCTACAGTCAAGATCTGCATGGTCTCCTACTTCGACAATGGAATGACTTTGACAATGGAATCATTTGCCTCCTACCTCTAGCTGATTCTCTTTACAGCAGTGATAGGGATTATTTTATAAGTTAATGAGTAGAAATAGAAACTGACATATATCTTGGTTTAGCATGTACTATTTTATAAGTTATTTTCCATTAATTCTTGTTGATACTCCAACAGAAATAGGCAGTTTTCAATGTACAGAACATTCTCCAAATTTTCACTAGTTGATTAGGAAATATTATTTTCAAATGAGTAAATAAAAAGCATAACAGAGACATTTAAAAACATGCCGAATACAGCTGAAAACAGATATAACAGACATTAGATCAAGAAATTTGTATGTGAAAACAAAGAAATAAATATGAATGAAAGATAAGAGTTGCTGAGAAAATGAACAAGAGTTTCACAGAAGTCATTCCAGGAATGGAAATATAATATTGCATAGAAAAGACTCAGACATTGAGGACATAAGAGAAGAAAATAGCACTAAGTCAAAGAAAGAAGAAAAAGTCAAGAGTCCAGAATTTAAAAAAAAAACAAAAACTTCATCAATGGGCAGTTAGTACATTTAAAGATATCCATACCTAGTATCTAGACACTTCATGAAAGGTAGAAGGGGGAGCTGATGTGGAAATTATCATTCAAAATGTATGTCTTAGCTCAAATAGTAAGTACTTGATAAATATGAGATATATGATAATGTACTTTTGAAAATCCTGTGATAGTAAGAATCATTATTTCCTGAAGAAAAACATTCATGAAAAAATTATTTGATCTATTTTGAAATCTTAGAATATTAATATCAACAACTTCACCACAAGAAAAAATGTCACAGACATTCATGCACCATTGTAAGGCTACTAACAGAATGTTAAATTCGATAACATATTATTCCAGTATGATGAGCATGAACATAATGTAATGAAGAAAAGATAATACAGTGTAATTTGTAAGTAGTTTTGGAAGGCTAAATTAAGAATGTGCACTTAAAAAATACTAGAAACATATCCTTTAATTTTGGACAATAGGATTCTGAACAATACTATTATAAGTAAAAGTTTTATGTATGTTTTTATTCTATTTCAAGATTTCTCACAGTTAGTCATTTTTATGACTACATCTAAAGGTTGAACATATGTATGTGTGTTTATTGGAGTGTGTAAAATTAAAATAACATTTTTCTCTGTGTAAATGTGTTTAGCTATGCAGTAAATCAAAAGTATAGCTTAAAACTCATTTCCTTCCCTTGTGTGGCCTAATGGGAAAATAGGAACTAAACAGTAAAGGATTACATTTTCTTCCCACTATAACAGATGGATGATCATTTCCAGAACAAAGATGTGTTCCAAACACATATAAGAAAATTTCTGTAAATGTAAAAAAGATTGTTGTGCATTTTCAGTTTTCTCAATAACTGGTGTTTGGATATAATTATAGAGTACCCATAAATAGTTGATTTAGTCTTGATAAAATTTTGAAGCAAAATAAAAAATACAATGTAATTAACTACATAGAATAGTGCAGTCATCCTTTCTTATTTTCAGAAGCCTTGGGCTGACCTTTAGTACTAGTGCCAGGAAAATAAAGGCTAAGAATGAACTAAACCTTGAGAGAAAAGTTAAGGGTAATAAAATCTCCTTTTAATTTTAATCTGTGTAAGAACTGATACTACCTGACAGAAATGGTAAGCACGGTATTCAACTTGCATTGTGTTTCTTTCTCTGTAAAGTGAGTAAGGTTAAAAATAAAAAGTGTAGAATTTTTTTCTACCTGGCATGTAAAGAGTTTGGAAGTTACCACTCTGTGCTAAAAAAAAGTGTAAACTGAACAAACAGAAAAATCAACACCTCTTAGATCCATATGAGAAGTGAGGTCACATGGCAAATTGCTGCCCCCTAAATGGGTTAGAGAGAGACCGGTAATCTTAATTCATGAGAACAGAAACCTACAAGCAGAAGCTTCCACAGAAACAAGTGCCAGGGTAGAAAAACCTAACTTTTATTGACAAATTGCTAGAAGCTCAGGGTGGGAAAGTTTAAGAGTTAAAAATTCCAGAGATGCTCACTCTTTAATGAGCACTATCTCCAGGAACTGGAATAGATTCTCACAGAAACTATCAGAATAAACAACAATAAATACTGTCCCATAGTCCTTCTGGCACAGAATAGGAAAAGAAATCATTTTTAAATATTCCACAGCATCTTGTCCTTCTTAACAAGGTCTACCTTCAGGAGAAACTACTTAACCAGAGGATGGCCTTCTGGGGTTTAATCAGAACCTAATTGACCTGAGGGAAGAGAAATACCCAACTCCAGATCCCTTAGCTATTCTGCCTCACTGGAGGTGGGTGGGTGCGTCAGGATCTGAAAGATGTGTAAAGTTTGCAGTTCACAACACAGGATCACTAAAAGTTGAGACCTAATAAGATATAGAAACCTTCCTCTCCCCACTCCCTCAACTTCTCACTACATTACTAATGGCTTATTTATAGTAGACCTTGAACCAGTCACATTATGTCTGGTTATCACGAAGAAAAGATTACATGTCACACTAAATAGGAAAAATAAAACATAGTTTGAAGAGAAAAAGGGAGCATCAGAAGCAAACTAAAATATGGCAAAGATGCTGGAATCATTAAATCGGTAATTTATTTTTATTTTCAAGTTAAGAATTTAAAACAACTGTGATGAATATGATAAGAACTTTAATAAGTATACATCAAACAAGAACAGATGGCCAGTGTAAGCACAGAGATGGAAATTGTAAGACAGAACCCAAAAGATATGCTGGAGATCAAAAATGCTATAAAAGAAAATGAAAAAGAATATATATTTAATGGGCTTATTACAGATTGGTCATAGCTGATTAAAGAATCTCTGAGTTTGGGGCGCCTGGGTGGCTCAGTTGGTTAAGCGACTGCCTTCGGCTCAGGTTATGATCCCGGAGACCTGGGATCGAGTCCCACGTCGGGCTCCCTGCTTGGCAGGAAGCCTGCTTCTCCCTCTCTCACTCCCCTTGCTTGTGTTCCCTCTCTGGCTGTGTTTCTCTCTGTCAAATAAATAAAATCTTTAAAAAAAAAAAAAAAGAATCTCTGAGTTTGAAGATATCTCAACAAAAGCTCCAAGATTGAAAAGAGATACAGACAGTGATAAAAAAAATAAAACAGATATTCAAGAATTGTGAGACAACTACAAAAGATGCAGCATACACATAATAGGAATATTAGCTATAGAAAAGAAAAAACAGAAAGAAACAGAAATATTTGAAATTATATAAATATATTTAATTAATTAAAAGTTATTTATATAAAATATCGTATTATTTTATAATTTAAATGATTGCCATAAATATAATTTAATAAATTATTGTAAATATATATACATATATTATACATAAAATAATTATAATAAATATAACCTCTCACTCAAATTAATATCAGATGGCAAACCACAGATCTGCAACGTTTAGAGAACACCAAGTAGGAGAAATGGCAAAAATACTACAACTAGGTATATCATCTTCAAACTATAAAAAATCAAAGATAACGTCTTGAGTGAAGCCAGTTGGAAAAATCTCTTATCCATAGAGAATCAAAGATAAACGTTATATCTGTTTTCCCATAAAAAGCCATGCAAGCAAGGAGAGAATGGAATAAAATATTTTGTATTGAGGGAAAAATCCTACAAACTTAGAATTTTGTACCCTGTGAAATTATTCATTATTTGAAATTACTTCAAAAGTAAAGAAAGCATAAAAACTTTTTCAGAAACAAAAATTGAGAGAATTTGTTTCCACTGGACCTGCCTTTCAAGAAATTTTAAGAAGTTTGTCAAAAAAAGTAAAATCTGGGGGCACCTGGGTGGCTCAGTTGGTTAAGCAACTGCCTTCAGCTCAGGTCATGGTCCAGGAGACCCGGGATCCAGACCCACATCGGACTCCCTGCTCGGCGGGAAGCCCGCTTCTCTTTCTCTCACTCCCCCTGCTTGTGTTCCCTCTCTGGCTGTGTTTCTGTCAAATAAATAAAATCTTAAAAAAAAAAAGTAAAATCTGTAAACCCAGATTTACATAAAGAAGGAAAGCCATTCGAAAAGGAATAAGTAAAAGTAAAATAGAAATCTACAGGCTTCAGGGCACCTGGGTGGCTCAGTCATTTAAGCACCTGCCTTCTGCTCCAGTCGTGATCCCAGGGTCATGGGATTGAGCCCAACATCAGGCTCCCTGCTCAGCAGGGAGTCTTCTTCTCCCTCTCCATCCCCTCACTCATGTTTTCTCTTGTTCACTCCCTCTTTCTGAAATAAATAAAATCTTTTAAAAAAAATATGCAGGCTTGGATTCTAACTCCCTTGTCTTTGGTTTATTTTTATTTTGATTTATTTTTCTTCTGGCATTTTTCTTATTCTTGATTGATCTATGAGATTAAAGCTTATTGCAAATAATAATGCCAACAATGCTTTTAATTACACACACACATATACACACATATGTATATACATCACATATTATATGTGTGTGTGTGTGTGTGTGTGTGTGTGCTTTTGTGTAAGTATAATGAATGCAGGTAGTGATAGAAGAGGCAAGAGAGGAACTAGGATTATTTTGTTGTCATAAAGTACTTGTACTTCTTGTGAAGTGATACAGTGTAACTTGAAAGTGAACTTGGATAAGTTGTAAATGTACACTGTAAATTTTGGAGAACTACTAAGAAGAGTAAGATATATATTTTCCTTATATGTAAGTAAAAGTAAACACACACACACACTGAGAGGAGTGCCTTCAACAAGATGGCAAAATAGAAAGCTCTGGACTTTACTTCCTCCCACAACATACTGATTCAACAGCTATACATGTATCAGTTCCCTTTGTGAGAAATCAAAGAGCTGGTTGAGAGACTCCTGCACACTGGGCAGGTGAGAAGCTACCTATGTTGAAACTGGTAGGAATCACTGAAACATGCTTTTGCTGCCATAAATCTTATGCCCTGCACAGCACCATAAAATTGGGAGGGAATCCCCAACTCCCAGCTTCTCCCTTAGAACCCAAGTGCTGGGAATACACATTTCATAGCTCAACTTTTCCAGCTTCTGCCTAAGAGTCTGGCTACTAAGTTGACTGTCCTTGGAAGCTGGCAGGCAAGGCATTTTAGTCCCTTGAGGACTATAGGTAACAAAGTGATAGTTTAGAATAGCCATATGGACATTTTGCACGCTCTTCCTCTGGCTTAGGACAAAGTGAGCCCCTGATAGAGCCCTGGTGCTAGCTTCTCTATGGAAGGAGACTGCACAGCTAGCACCACAACTTCTCTACCTGCTCCCTTAGGGTTTGGATTCCAATTCCCCTGTATCTGGGAGGTAGTGATATTGGCATTCACTTGCTTGCTGAGGGGGCTTTAGAAAACAAAGCAATAGTTTTGAACAAGTGTGTAGATACTGTGACTCTTCTCCTGGCTTATTCCAGCAATAAACTACCCCTCCCCCCCACCAGGCTCTCTCTGGAAGGCTTTGGACTACACACATGCCTCCCAACTTTTATAGCTGCTATCCAAGATTCTGGCTTATGGTTTTTCTCTGAGAATTGATGTTACCAGACATTCATTAGTCTCCTAGGGGCTACAGACAGCAAAGCAACAGTTTGAGAGAGCTGGAGGTTTGAATAAGCATGGAGACATTTGCAACAGTTCTTTTTGGCTAGCTCTCAGATTTTTTTTTTGAGGAGAGAAGAATTGATCTATACAACTAGGGAACCCCAATTTCCCAGCTGCAATTCAAGGGACTGATTTCTATCTTGCCTGTATTGGGGCACTGATGAGAATTGGAAAAAATGTATATTATTGGGGCTGCTAAGAACAACAACAACAAAAGGAGTTTCGATGACTACAGAGATTTGAGAGACACCTGGAATCCGACAGGGTTACTATGTGAAGGCCTTTTCAGGCACAAGGCAGCCTAAGCGGATGGAGAGAAATTGCTGTTTTATCTAACTCACAGACACCAAAATAGAGAATTAAGTAACATGAAGAAATAGGCAAATATGTCCCAAATAAAAGAATAAGATAAAATGTCTATAAATCAACCATAATGAAATGGAGATATATGATTTACTTAATAAAGAATCCAAAATAATGATCATAAAGATGCTCTTTGAGATCGGGAGGGGAATGCATAAACAAAGGGAAAATGTCAAAAAGATATAGTAAAAAAAGAAGTATAAAATAGAAATCGTAGAGCTGAAGAATACAGTGACTGAATTTAAAAATTCAATGGAAGAGCTCAACATCAGACTAGATCAAATAGAAGAATAAATAAGCAAATTTGAAGTCAAATGACTGGAAATCTGCAAGCCACAGAAGTATAAAAAAATGAGAAAGAGTGACGATACTTGAAGAGATTTAGGAGACACCATCAAGTAGACTACTCATTCACATTAGCAACATGGGAGTCCAAGAAGGAAAAGAGAGAGAGAGAGAAAGGCAGAAAACTTATTGGAAGAAATAGTAGTTAAAAACTTCCTAAATCTGGGTGAGAAAACACATGTGCAAATTTAGGAAGTTCAAAGAACACACACACACACACACTAAATCCAGAGAGACCCATTGATGAGAAGCATTACTATAAAATTACCAAAATGCAAAAAAATTTTTTTTGAAAACAGAAAGAGAAAAGCAACTTGTCAAAGAAAAGGGAATCTCTGTGAGACAAACGGTAGATTCTCAGCAGAAAATTTGCAGGCCACAAAGGAGTGGGATAATGTATTCTAAGCGTTAAAAGAAAAATACTGCCAACCAAAAATACTATGCTTGGCACAACTGTTCTTAAAAAATTAAGGACAGATAAAGATTATCTCAAACAAAAGCTGAAGGAGTTAATCACCACTAGACTTGCCTTTTGGAGCTAAAGGGAGTTCTTCATGTTGAAATCAAAAGAAGCTATAGCAACATGAAAGAATAAGTATGGAACTCACTGGTAAATATAAATATGTAAACAAATACAGAAAACAATTATCATAATGGTGGTGGGTAAGTCATCTTTACTTCTAATATAAAAGTTAAAAGATAAAAGTTTTAAAAATAATTATAAAATTATGTATTAATGGATATACAATATAAGTCGATGTAAATAGTGACATTAATAATATTGAAATGAAGAGTAGGAAAGGTGAAAGTGTAGCTTTTGTATGAAAGTGAAGTTAAGTTGCTGTCAGCCTGTATTCTACTTTTATAAGATGGATGTTTTATACAAACCATAGTGTAACCACAAATAAAATCCCTACAGGAAATTTTACAAAAGAAAAACAGAAAGGAATCTAAGCTTATATTACAAAAATCATCAAATCACACAGGAGATAAAAAGAGGGCAAAAGAGCTACAAGACTAACAGAAAGCAATTAACAAATGGCAATTGTAAATTCTTCTTTATTGGCATTTACTTTAAATGAAAATGGATTATACTCCTCAATCAAAAGGCATAGACTGGATGAATGGATAAAAACCAAGATGTAACTGCATGCTGGCTGTGAATGAGGAAATTGATTTCAGATTATACATAGGCTGTAAGTGAAGAGATGAAAAAAGATATTACCTGCAAATGGTAATTAAAATAAATCAGAGGTGGCAGAGAGCACAGCTCGTAACTAGCCCTATCTGCAGAGCAAAACCAGTGGCCTCACCAGACCAGGGAACTAAGTGCACACTCTGACTTGATTCACATCCTCAAACAATAAACTTTACATGCCCTGGGTTCTGTTTTACTGCCCTGCCAGGACAGGAAAAACTCATTCACAGCCCATCTACCACTGAGTATAGTACTAAGTCCCAGCCATTTAGTAAGCCTAAACCAGACAACTGTAGAGTCCATCCCACGGCCTCCGTTCTGTAGAGAACCAAGCCAGTAGTCATACTCACCTGTTCTCAGCCAGTGGCATACCACCACCTTCATCTTCAGAATTCAAAAACTGGACTCATCAAAAAAATTGACCAGTTCCTAGTACCTTACAAGAACCAGACAAGAAGAACAAATTGAGCCCAAAGTTAGCAGAAGAAAGGAGATACTAAGCATTTAAGCAGAAATTAATAGCATAAAGAACAGAAAAGCAGTACAAAAGTTTAGCCAAACTTTGTTGTTTCTTTGACAAGATAAACAAAACTGACAAACACTTAACTAAACTGAACAAGGAAAAAAGATAAAACACCTAAGTCAACAAAATTATAAATGAAAAGAGATTACAGCTGATACCTCAGAAATTCAAAAGATCACAGGAGGCTACTATGAACAACTATATGCTAACTAACAGGACAATTAAGAAATAGAAAAAAAGGAGCCTGGGTGGCTCAGTTGGTTAAGCGACTGCCTTTGGCTCAGGTCATGATCTCGGAGACCCGGGACTGAGTCCCACATCAGGCTCCCTGCTTGGCAGGAAGCCTGCTTCTCCCTCTCTCACCCCCCCTGCTTATGTTCTTTCTCTGGCTGTGTTTCTCTCTGTCAAATAAATAAAATCTTAAAAAAAAAAAAAAGAAATAGAACAAAAATCTTAGAAACATACACTTTATCAAGACTGAATGTGGAAGAAATAGAAAATCTGAATGGATGAATTATTAATAGAGAAATTGAATCAGTAATTTAAAAAAATCTTCCAAAGAAGAAAAGCCCAGAACCAGATGGCTTCACTGGTGAATTTTACTAAACATTTAAAGAGAAATCAACACCACTCTTCCTCAAATTATTCTAAAAAATAAAATCATTTTGTGAGTCCAGTATTACCTTGATATAAAACACAGAAAAGAACAGTGCTAGAAAGTAAAGCTGCAGGACAATATCCTTTATGAATACTCGATGGGAAAAAGATCAATAAAATAATAGCAAACCAAATCCAGCAGCACATGGAAAGGATCATTTACAATGATCAAGTAGAATTTAAGCCTGGGTTAAGACAGTTCAACATGCAAATGAGTCAGTGTGAAACATCACATAAATAGAATGAAGACAAAAGTCATCTGATCATCACAATAAAAAAGCATTTGGCAAAATTTAACATCCATTTAAGATAAAAATCTTTAATAAATGAGGTATAGAAGGAACATATCTCAACATAAGAAAAAACATATAAAAGAAACCTGCAGCTAATAACAAAGGTTGAAATCTTTTTCTCTAAGATTTAGAATCAGACAAAGGTCCTTATTCTCACCACTACTATTCAACATAATACTAGAATTCCTAGCTAGAGGAACTATGGAAGATAAAGAAAGAAAAGTTATTAGCATTGGAAAGGAAGAAGTAAAATTGTCCTTATTTGCAGTTGTCATGACTTAATATATAGGCAATCCTAATGACTCAATCAAAAAACTATTATCTAATAACAAATTTAATAAGTTGCAGGATACAAAATCAACTTATAAGAATTAGCAGTATTGCTGGGAGCCAGCCCCAGCAACAGTCAGGGTCCGAGGGTGAGGGAAGGCGTCGGCACTTTCGAAATGAGATCAAACTCAAAGGTGGTGTAGGGATCTCCTCAAAACACTGTTCTCAGGGCTCTTTATTTAGAGCAGAGAGTTACATATTTTTCCAGATGGAAACTATATGACCAGAGAGTTTATTTAAGTGATGGATTATCAATCTTGAGTGACAATAGTGACAGTGGTGTTTCTGAGGGTCCATGCAAAAACAGGACGTGCCTTGTGCCCTTGAGGATCTCATATAACAAAACGGGATGTGCCTATTTCCTTTGGAGGGTCCATACAATAAAACAGGATGTGCTCGTTATATCCTAATCTATAGAATAATCGATTACAGGCAGCCATGTCCTGAGCAACAGATGGTTCCTGCAAACCCTTATCTCATTAGAACGTTTTACTTCCCCCCAGCATAGGGAGGTGAATGAGTGGTCACATAAACAGGAGGTTGCACTATCTAAGCTACTTATGTTAGTAAAAGTTCTACTAAATTTTAAAGTAAGTATGTTGTGCCCCCACAATCCTACAATTATCATGCTTTATAAGGACTGGTGTGAGAGGATTCAAAACTAAGAACAAGGGAAAGCATTAACTTGATTATAAGTGAAGTGAGAGGAAATAGTGTCAAAGAAGTTATAATAGTTAAAGAGACAAGGAACAATGGAAACAAATATCTTTTAGTGTCGATGACCGCAACTTTGCAGAGCTCCCTCACTTTGAGGGAGGATCATGACTCTCCATGCCTTGCAGAGGAGCCCATAGGAGCGATCAGACGGCAGGTCTGCGGCACAGCATTTCTATACATTTTCAATGAATTTTCTGGGAAAGAAAGGCATTGATCGCATGTACACTAGAATCAAACAATAGAATGCTAAGAAATGAATTTAACTAAAGAGGATCTCTACTTTGAAATGATAAGACATTGATGAAAGGAATGAAACAAATATGTGGAAAAGTATCTTTTGCTCATGTATTAAAAAGAATAATATTATTAAAATGTCAAGACTACCAAAAACCACCTATAGATGCAATGCAATTCCTATCAAGATTTCAATAGCATATTTTATATAAATAGTAAAAACATCCTAAAATTTGTATGGATCCACAGAAGACCCCAAATAGCCATATAAATACTGAAAAAGGAGAACAAAGCAGGAAGCATCACACTTTCTGATTTCAAACTATACTATCAGGCTATAGTCATCAAAATGGTGGTACTGGCATTAAAAAGCAAAAAGACAAATAGAACAATGGGAGAGAATTAAGTGCCCACAAATAAACCCAATCATGTGAGATCAATTAATATTTGACAAGGGAATCCAGAACACTGACAACACCAAATGCTGATGAGGATATGAAGCAAGAGGAACTCTTACTCATTGATGGTGTGAATGCAAAATGGTAAAACCAATTTGGAGGATAGTTTGTTACTTTCTCACAAAACCAAACAGGCTCTTACCATATGAACCAGTAATTGCATTACTTAGTATTTGCCCAAAGGAGTTGAAAATATATGTCTACGTAAACTCCTGTATATGGATGTTTGTAGTAGTAGCTTTATTCGCAACTGCCAAAACTTGGAAGCAACAGCGATGTTCTTAAGTAGGTAAATAGATGAATAAACTGAGGTGTATCTAGACAATGAAATATGAGTCATCATTTAAAAAAAATTACCTATCAAACCATGAGAAGACACAGAAGTTTAAACACATATTACTAAGTAAAAGAAGCCAATGGGGGGGGGAAGAAAGTCAGTCTGAAAAGACTACATACTGTATGATTCCAACTATATAACATTTGTTAAAAGGCTAAAATATAAAGACAATAAAAAGATGAGTGGTTGCCACAGGTTAAGGGAAGGGGGAAGGATTAATGGCAGAATGTAGAGGATTTCTAGGTGCATTTCTAGTGCATGATACTACAATATGGATACATGTCATTATATGTTATCCAAATCCCGGAATATACAATACCAGGAGTGAAGAACATAAACTCCTGACTTTGAATGATAATTGTAGCAAATGTATGTCTCTGGTGGGAGGTGTTGGTAATGGATAAGACAACGTATGGAAAATTTCTGTACTTTTAGCTCCATTTTGCTGTTAAACTAAAACTGCTCTAAAAATAGTCTATCAAAAATTAAAAGAAAAATTTCAATTTATTTTAAAATAAAAGGTTCAGGGAACATGGATAAAATAAAATTGAACTTCAGGGTAGGGAGGAAATAATTAAAAAATTTTCATAAAAGTAAAGATATATATATATATGGGCAATAATCTGTTATTTATTATTTAGTATTTAGAGTAGCTGAAATTTAAATGGGAAATTTTTAAAAGATTGATTTAAGAAAAAAATATTCATTCACTTGATATTGATTCTAGTGGAAGAAAATTAAAAGATTCTATCGTTATTTACAAACAATTTAATGTATAATTTATTTTCCTGATTTTAACATAATGCATTTTTATTTATATGCATGTATATATATATATATATTTAAAGGTTTATTTACTTATTTATTTATTTATTTTGAGAGAGAGAGAGTGAGTAGTGGGGAGAGGCAGAAGGAGAATCTCAAACAAACTCCCCATGGGGCATGGAGCCCTATGTGGGGCTCTATCTCACAACCCTGAGATCCTGACCTGAGCAGAAATCAAGAGTCTGATGCGAACAGACTGAACCATCCAGGTGCCCCTGTAGTTTATAATTTTATTAACAATTCCTCAAATAATTTAAATGTAAATTTTGGCCTAGAATATAAATGATGGTAGAGACTTTTGTCTCTTTCTTTCATTCTTCTCTTTCTTCAGGTGTCCATGGTGAACAAAACACACTCCATTACCAACTCATGTCATTACTCACTGAAGCTTACCCAGACCATTTCAAAGAACGGAACAACTCATCCCCACTGTCTATCCCAAGGGTCACTTCAGGTTCTCTGCATTCGAGGTGTTGTTGTTTTTCTTTAATAGAAGTTATGAAGTTAGGAATTCAGTTTAAGGTTTATTCAATCTCTACATGGATAAATCAAGTAGACAGTTGGATATCTGAATCTGGAATTTTGCAGACAGTGCTGGACTGTAGATATAAACACTGATGTTGTTGGTTTGTGAAAGATGTAGAACGGATTGCCAAAAAAGTGAGTGTGGTGGATGAGAGAAGCATAGAGACTGAGCCCAGGGCTACTGCAGCGTGAAGAACATAGGGTGAAGACAGTGGGGTCAGCACAAAGGGAACTGACGAGGCAGAAAAATACTAAGTGAATGTGGTATTTACAGATCAAGTGAGGAAGTGTTTTAAGGAACAGAGAATAACATATTGTCAAATGAGTTTAGTGCAAAACTTCCTTAGTTTCTAATATTCTATTAATGACTACAGACTTTGCTCTAAGCTAATGTCTAGCTACACTGTACATTTTATGTTATCACATCATTCTATATTAAACCCACACATACACACGTTAGTACAGCGACATAAGCTTTCTTTTGTTTTTTTTTTATAGTGACTTTTTCTTTGCTTTGTTTACTTTTACTTGAACTTCCATCTATCTATCATCTATCTATCTATCTATCTATTTTCTTTTAGATTTTATTTATTTATTTGACAGAGAGAAACATAGTGAGAGATGGAACATAAGCAGGGGGAGTGAGAGAGGGAGAAGCAGGCTTCCTGCCAAGCAGGGATCCCAATATGGGACTATATCCTGGGTCTCCAGGATCATGACCTGAATGGAAGGCAGACACCCAACAACCAAGCCATCCAGGCACCTCTCCATCTATATATTTAAATTACGTCTCTTGTAAGCAGCACATAGTTACTTTTAATCCAGATGACCGTCTCTTTTTAATTAAAATATTAAGGTATATTCATTTAATGTAATTAGTGATATATTTCAGTTTTTCCTTCTTTTATTTCCTAGTCAAACTACTTGTCTTATGTTTCTTTTTGTCTTTTTTCTTTCCTTCAACTGGATTATTATAAGATTTTTTTATGCAACATTTTCTTTCCAGTAGCGTATTGACTATGTATTCTTAATGTTTTTTCCTATTTTTAAACATAAAATAGCTTTTTAAAATCCTTGTCTGAGAGCTCCAATAACTAGACTGTCTTTGAAACTAGTTTTCTAAAATGGTTTGTGCTTTTTTTGTTGTTGTTCACTTAATCCTATTACTCAGAATGATTTGTAATTTTCACTAAATGCTGTATATTGCATTAGGAAAATTGTAGATTAATAAGTTTTTTTCTTACAACAGAAAACACATAAGATGGGCTAATTAGCACAATCCAAACAGAGAGTGAGCTAACTCAAAATTGTGTGGGGCTGGCTTTATCACCCTTGTTTCCTCCCATTCCTTATGGATCTACCACCTCAGGTATTCTGAGGGATTAGGTGATCCCTGGATTCTGGTTTTCAAGAGAGATGAGTTGGATCCTGAACACTAATCCTTGTTTTCTTTGATCTTGAGGACATCTTGTTTGACTTTTTGCTCAGTCTTCTATTCTGAGTTGTTTGGAATTTGATAAATGACTTGGGAAAGGGATGCGAATTTAAGTGTTGAGTTTAGAGTTCTCTGACCTTAGTTTCTTACTAGAATCTAGTCATTTTGGATCTCTTCCTACCCTCCCTATCCTCCCCTAGCCCACCGGTGTTCTGGAAGATTGTAAAAAAAAATCAGGTTTCTTTGTGGGTTTTTTTTTTTTTTTTTTGTACTTGTTTTCTGTGTGGATCTCAGTTTTCTGTGTAGATCTCAGTTTTGGTTTTGTTTTGGTTTGAGGGGCTTTGGGGGTGTTTTTGGTTTTGTCTTACTATAGACCTAGAATTGGCAGATGGCCTGGCCTGAGGGAAATCGTTGGCTCATTGGTACGGGAGGTTCCCCTTTGTCTGGATTTTTTTTCCCTTTAAATCCTGGTGCTTCAGTATCTCTGCAATGCCTTCAAACAGTTGGGGTTTTTGTTTGTTTGTTTGTTTTTTCCTCTCTGTATTTTCTCTCTTGATTTTTAAATTTCTTTCAACAGGATTATTGGACTGATGAATTTGAGTCTTCTGATTCTGGAGGTTCCCAGATGGACTGTAATTCGGTGAAAAGCAGTATAATTTCCCTCCTTCACTCCCAGAGACTGATTATTGAGACACCCATATGTAAATATGAACATACAGTATGCTTCTAGGCAACATGGTTTTAAATAAATCCATCCCTTAAAACTGCTATGAGATTAGCCAGATTTGGAGACTTCTGCAATCTCTATTTTGTAGATCATAAATGGGACTAAGGGAGGGGGGCAGGATGAGTCCCTGAGATCTTTGATCCTTTTTATTTGACTATTAAAATTATCCAGAAATCAAATTCAACCATTAGTTGCACAACTGAGTTTCTTCAACTAGCATGATGAAAGACTACTAATGAGGCCCTGTGTATACTTTCTACTGAACTTTAAAAATCTATGTCAAAAATTCTACTTACATTCTTGGCATCGGCGCCACTTCATTAGGAATATGTGGTCATCCAAATTAAAAGAGACAGCAGAGAAGGGATACTCACTATATGACCCATGGCCCACTTGACAAAATATCACAGAAACAACACAATGGATTCAGCAAGAGGAAGCACAGAAAAGTTAAGAATGAAGTCGATGGTATATTGATATATGCAATTGTTCTTAAATCCTAACTTTCCAGATTAGTTTCGTTAGAGTATGGTGGCACCTACGATGATTTATGTGACCAATGAACATAGCTGAAAGGTATAATGTTTTAAGCATTTTCTTGTTTCACATGTATACACACATGGCCATAAAATGAAGAATTATCATAAGTTTATGGTAACTCAATGGTATGAAAGTGAGTTACTAAATTCAACCATTAGATGAAACAAAAACCAGATTTAAGACAGTTGACAATATTGAGTATTATCTACCACCTTCACTCCTGGAAAGCTGCAAAGGTGGAGAAATTCCTGACCTTTTCGTGTTTTGACAAATGGCTAATTTCAAAGGACCAACATATATTCTCAGATAAGACCGGCTTCCATTCTTCCTTAAGACTTACTTTTTTACCTATCCTTATAAAGCCCAAGATCCTCCTCCTTTTCTCTGAAATATTCTGCACTAAAGAGTATTTTCCTGTTACAATAGACTCAATAAAGCCATCTCCTTAAATGTCTGGTGCATTTTTTTTTTTTAATAACAGAAAAGGGAAGACTTAAATGAAAATATAATTTGCATCCTTGGTGAGTGTTATTCTATATAATAAATAAGCATGAGGATATACAAAGAAGCAACTTAAATTATTTTTTAAAACTGCAAGTAAATTCCAAGAGAATACAATTTAAAGCAGGATTTACACTGGTGACATATTAGTGATCTGGGTGATTGAACTGAAAGACTTTCAAGAACATGGTATAAAAAGAAAAAGAGATTAACACAGTGTGAAAAGTGAGATAAGTGACATGGAGATTTATCACACAGTTTCCCTGTCTATTTAATAGGAGTTCTGTAGGAAAAGCCATAAGAATGGAAAAAAGGTAAAAATCAAAGAATTGATTGTTGACATATTTCGGGACCTGGGGAGACATAGGCTTCAGATCAAAGGGATTACCAGGTGCCAAGGCAGTACATTTTGGGAGAACAAAAGATTCACATCTAGAGTTAACCTCATAAACTTTCCATCCTCCAAGAGAAAATCCTAAACTCTTTCAGAGTGGAAGATCTTTACTTATAACAAGACACAGAATTAGCATCAACTATTTTAATGCATAATGTCATCAAATAATAATGGTAGTTAGCATATTTAGCACAGGCTTTGCTCTAGTTTTTAAAAACTGCTTCCTCTTTTAATCTTCTTATCAACCTGATGAGGTGGATACTTATTATAACCCTCATTTTTCAGAGAAGGAAGTGAAGACGCAAAAATATTAAGTAAGTTTCCTAAGGTCATCCAGCTGGTAAGCAGTATGTAGAGTTTCAAACCCAGACAGCCTGACTCCAGAGCCCCTGCTTTTCTCTGGCTCGAGGAAATGCATGTAGAGCAAACTATTACCCAAATGTGAGAGAAAAATAAATGTATTTTTAGGCACTCCAAAACCGAGACATTTTGCCTCATGAAATCACTTAGGAAGAGAATATAGACATAGAAAAAATGTCTAAAGGCTAAGCCTTGGGCATGCTAATATTTAGAGGTTGGACCAAGGGGATCAAAGGAAATGGGGCCAGAATCAAGAATAGAGTTTCAGGGCACCTGGGTTACTCAGTGGGTTAAGCCTCTGCCTTCAGCTCAGGTCATGATCTCAGGGTCCTGGGATCGAGTCTCGCATCAGGCTCTCTGCTCAGCAGGGAAGGGGGAGAGGAAGGACAGATGCAGGGACAGGAGATACAAAGCCTCCCTGATTACACATCCATCCATGACCATCAGCCCCTCCATGGCACAGACATATCCAGCTTGGTGAAAACCCTAAACTTAAATTACAGAGTTAAAAATACTGGATAAGGGTACATAGGGACATATTTATATTTTACAGTGGGACCTACTTAAGAAAGGCATGAAATTGAGAATTTATACCACAGAAAATGTGAAAATAGTCGTAAGGTAAGGTTGAAAATTAACAACAGACTGGTGAAAATATTTGGCATCAGTAAAGCCGGCAAAAGAGTTCAGTCTTCAACAAAAGGCGAACAAATGAATAGGAAACCTTCAAATATTTTGAGAACACAATTTAAAGATGATGAAATAAAAATAAGTAATAAGAACATAAAAAATTAAAAAAGTCTTACATACAACAAAATATGGGAAGCAAATTAATAAAACTGGATACTATTCTTGACCATTTGTTGGAACAAATGAAGATAATTTTAATTAATCAATTAATTAATTTTTTAAAAATGATTTTTATTTATTTGACAGAGAGAAACACAGTTAGAGAGGGAACACAAGCAGGGGGAGTGGGAGAGGGAGAAACAGGCTTCCCGCTGAGCAGGGAGCCTGATGGGTGTCTCAATCCTGAGACTCCAGGATCAAGACCTGAAATGATAGCAGATGCTTAAGGCCTGAGCCACCCAGGCATCCCTGAAGATAATATTAAATATGCTAAGTTGATGATGATGTGTGAAAAAAGATCGCTCCCATACACTGTTGGTGGGAATGTGGATTGATCCAAACCTTTTAGAACCCGTTTGGAATTCCATCAAAATTTAATCGATAAATTTCAGAATTTAGTCCCACACACCTCATACCTCCTATGTAAAATGAAGTATGTACAGAAATATTTGTTGCAATATGATTTGCAATAGAAAAAAAACCCCTAAAGACAAATTAAATACCAATCCACAGCTGTACTGATACACGCATTATAGAACATTCAGACTTTGGAATGTTGTACAACTTCAAAGAGAAATGATATAAAGTATTTTGGTAACATGAAATGACTTCCAAGCAAATGTGAAGCACAAAAAAGCAAGTGTGGTACGATTTATTGACCATATTTGATTTAAAAAAAGATATTATTAGCCCACTAATGATACATAAGAGAAAGAATGTCTATAATCTACATAAAATTGTAAATTACAGTAACCTCCGAGGGGTGGGTTTAGTGGGATAGAAACATGACTGGGGATCATTATCTCATTTTACTCAAAGGTTCATTGAATCACTTTTTTAAAAGATTTTTATTTATTTGACAGAGAGATAGAGAGAGCACAAGCAAGGAGAGGAGCAGAGGGAGAAGCAGACTGCCTGCTGAGCAGGGAGTCCAGTGTGGGACTCAATCCCAGGACTCTGGGATCAAGATTTGAGCCGAAAGTAGACACTTAACACACTGATCCACCCAGGCGAGCGTCCTTCAATTGAATTTTTTAATGAGTGATATATTTTCTTTTTTTTTTAATTTCTAAAAATAGGAAGTATTTTATTTACTTTAAAAGGGAGAATAAAAGAAGCATAATAATAATTATATTCTCCACATTACAATGTACATCAAAACCACTCCTACGTGGATAAAAGCTAAGAAGGGAGACCTAAAAGATCTAAAGGGTTCATCAAAATTAGAAGGATTACTATAGAACTGAAGCAATGCCAAAAAAATCAGTAAGCAGAGTATTAGCATTTTTAAACATATATTTGCATAAAGTATGCACGCATATTTTAATACATGCATAAGAAATCAGACACATAGAAAAATGTTAACGATGGCTATTTCTTGAATGACAACATTTTCTCCTTTTACATATTTCTGTGAACTTTCTCTCTTTTTCCCCTCCAACGAGCAGTGATTTTGTTTTATAACAAAGTGGAGCATTTATCAAGTGTTTTTTATGTAACTGTTATGGAACATCTAGGAATCTGGTGACGGACAGTAGTCTGTACATTAGGAAGTGTGTCTTGATCAGCCTGACCAATAGCACAACGGAAAGAATGGATTGGCGTTGAGTCTTGTGCCCATGTTTGCTCAGGCATTGTCATATTCAATAATGAGAATCTGAACTAGGAGATTAGATATTGATTATTTGTATTCTGTTTTTAGCTGCTTGAGAGTATAAACTGGGTATTGAACTGAGGCTTGGTGATCCATTTCACACAGTCATTCGGTGCTTTTTTAGACTCTGAGCAATTTTTCCTTCAATGCTTTGTGTCTTCCGTCATGGACGCACAGAGGGGGGGGTCACCACAAACCACGTGGATTACAAGCACTGTGTTTGATGAGTCTGTGTCTGGGAACCACCCGCCCCTGGAGGGAAAGCTGGCTCTCAGTTGCTGTATTCCTGTTTCCCCTGACCACAATCCCATCTTTCAGTTAAGAAAGAAGTCACTCTGGGTCTCTCCTGCGGCCTGCAGTGTGTGGCTGGGGAGGACACAGAGGTTAAACAAGAGTTAGAGTTCTAATGAGAACCGCAGTGTTTGTTATGGGCTGATTGCTTTCCCCCAAATTCCTCTGTGGAGGCCTGAACACCCAGAAATTTAGAACGTGACTGTATTTGGATATAGGACCTTTAAAGAAGTACTTAAATTAAAATGAGGCTTTTAGGGTGGGGCCTCCTCCCATCTGACTGGTGTTTTCATAAAAAGAGGAGATTAGGGCACACCTGAACACCAGGAGTGTGCCTGCACAGGTACAAGACCATGTGAGTACACAGCAGAAGGTAGGCTCATGTAAGCCAAGCGGAGAGGCCTCAGGAGTAACCTGATGTGACCCATAATGCTGAGTTTAGATTTCCAATGCCCAGAATTGTGAGAAAATAAATTTCTATTTATCCATCCGGTCTATGGCAGTTTGTTAACAGCACTCCTAGTAAACTAATAAGCAAGTCCAAGGTGCTCTTAGAAAGTGTAATGGGCAAGGACTGCTTGCCATAGGGAGAGGATGTTAAGCCTCAGTAGCAAGTAATGGTCAGCGGTCTGTGGATGCAATCCAGATAGAAGAAACACTAAAAAGAGGTGGCGAGACATTTAAGGAATTTCAACAGGCAGTTCATATGACGTTATTGAAGTTTGCAGGAGATAAACCTAGCTGCAATATGGAAATCAGTGAGAAGCTTGGGTGGTCAGAGAGACTGAGTAGAAGTAAAAGCACTGGAGTCTGAGGGCACGACAGGCCAGGGGAGCTGCTCCACAGTGCCAGAGCATAGGGTGGTCAGCTGATCAAGGGAATGGGATCCCCAAGCAGCAGCTTCCGAAGCAAGCCCCAAACACACACCATACTGACGTGGCCTGGGGAGGAAATGGGAGTTCAAGAGATGGGCACAGTATTTCTAGGCAGCTGCTTAGAGAAGTTTGGCTGGGAAGCCTGGAGGGAGTTCGAGTGGGAACCCCTGGACATTTGCAGAAATGCATTTGTAGATTTCCTCTACTTGTGAGCAGTGGTTCTGTGTGAGGAAGCAGAAGCAGCCCTCCCCTCCACCCCCCAGGAACTTGGAAAATGCAAATTCGCAGCCCCTTCCCTTTGACCTACTGAATCAGAAACTTTGGGGGCAGGGCTCCAAGAACCACTGCTTTTGGAATATTATTTAAAGTGTATAGAGATGAACTATAAACACAGAAAGCCCTTATAATGGATGGAGATTATGTCTCAATTTTTAATTCTTTTAGTTCATTCATTGCTGTCCAGTGAGGGGAGAAATGCATGAGTGAACACCCACTGCCTTCTATACCAGAAATAGTAGAGAGTGACTCGAGGAAATAGGAAACGCCTGGCCAGACTATCACAGTCAAGTTTTGTGGGGTTGCTGTCTTTAGTTCTGTGTTCAAAGATATTTCATATTTTTGGTGTGTGTGTTCCTCTCCACCAGCTCCCCCATCCCTGCCCCATATTGATTTACTCTAACATTTTTACTCAAAACACATTTTGTGCACTTTGTTTGAGGGAATAGTTTAGATTTCATAATCTCTCTCTCTTTGTATATACAATGCTTTTCCTAAGCGGTGGTTTAACACTTTCAAATTTTAAACTCTGAAATTTAGATTCACATCCATATCACACCTAGCATCCTTTTCAAACTCTTTATTCATTCACGCCTTGGGGCATGATTATGGTTTAACCGTTTATGCTTCTCGCTTTCTCCTATCTCCTCTCTGAGTTTAGCAGTGACGCGTTCTTGCCTCATCGCTAGCACATGTGAATGATTGCAAAGGAGGATGGGAAGCTCCAGGCCCCTGTGTATCACATCCAGAGCTTAGCTCTCGGCGGGGGCCGCTGTCTGTTAGTTGTTATTATCACATTATAAAAAGAACTACAACTATCACCAGGGCCTACACTAACACCAGGACTGTGTCTCCACTGAAGCTCCAGTCATTCTTTTAAACCCCTGTCAGCTTTTTGACTCTGTGAACTTGACCTCCTTCAGCTTTATAGGTCTCATGTGCAGAAACCTCTTCCATTATTTTCCTTCTTTGTAAGAACTATAAACTAACCCTCATCTTTTCCTTGTGTATTCAAAATATGCTGTACTTAAATTCTAGAAAGATTTATACTAATTTAAATCACAATGGAACCATCTTTTGTACTTGTCATTATCTTTCCTAGGCTTTTGTCACTTCCTTGGCAACACATACTGTATTTTACTTTGTGTTTCAAAATTATTTATGCGGAGCGATAAACTAGTTTTTATGAATATTCAACAATGCCTTCCAAGTGGTGAAATGTTCTGAGCCTCTCTTAAACCCTTCCCACACACAACTTCTAAATTAATCCTTTGAAGTACAGCTCTCCTCATGTCACTCCCCTGCTCAAAAGCCATCAGTGACCCCCACTGTTTACCAAGTAAAGCCCACATTCCTTAGTCTGGTTTCTTCCTCTTTCATAATCTTATCTTGACCTGCTTTTGCAACCTGCTGGCGTATATATGAGAATGCTTTGCCTACAGACCACAGAACAAAGACATTGTTATATAACAAAAAACCAAGTATAAGGTAATGGGCAACAGTTGTTTGATTAAGTCTCAGTATTATCCTGGTTCTCATTCACCTTCTGTAATCATTCTCCTGCTAGTCCCTAATAGTGCTGGGATGGCTGCTTCCATTCAAATTGTCATGTGCACAAAGAGGCAGAATAGAAACAAATTCCTATCTTGTCTGTTATCATGAATGAGAAAACCCTTCCCAGGCGGGATCTTCTAGCACAAGCTCTTTAATATCCGCAGGGCCGAGTTTGCTTCACACCCAGGTTAAAACGGCGTACCTGGTAAGGGGAATGAGACCACCGGGGGCCTAAGCCGATCCTTAAACTGCTCTTGGCTCTCGGGAGGATTCCAGCTTCCCATGGAAGACATCGCTGCTCAGAGGATGAAGAAAATTGGGTTCATTTGCTGAAGAAAGGAAGAATGGCTATTAAAATTTGATGTCTTCCACATCAACTAAGCTGTTTATTTTTAAATTAGGACTAAGAATCAAGTATTTTTTTTTGTCACTACAATTATTTGCATGGCATGGAATGACACTCACCCCCTGAATAAGCTTTTAGAACATGTACTGGGTTTCGTTCTTAAATCAGGTTCATTTACTAGGCCCCTGAGATATCTGAGTCCACTTATCTCCACTTGGAACTTGTGGGCTTCCCTCTGGCCAGAATGAAAACTTCCGTATAGACTCTACCTTCTGTACCAGTTTTCTAAGATCAAGGCTTATTTATGAGCTTCTGTATGACTGATCAGCCCTAAAATGATTTTCATCTGGGTGCTTTCCCCTGAGCACAAGCACTCGTGCCATCATATGAGAGACCAGGGCCATTCCTTCACTAGTAGAGGCTTTAAAGTTAGTGAACAGCCCAAAATTCCATACCTCTTATTATTTAATAATTCCTAGATATAACCAGCAGTGTCACTTTCTATATCATTGTCTATACAGTTTCCTCATCCTGAATCCAATTGTTTGCATACCCCCTCCCTAAATCTAAGTGTATATTTAATTTATCTAGTTTGTCAAATCATGGTTTCTTTTATCAAGTTTTAATATGATCAAAATAACATGAAGAATGGTGTTGGATTTATTTTGGTTACAAATTAAATAAAACCATAGATATAGCAAACTTTTAAAGAACTGTTGATGGTTTTCTTTGAAATAAATTAATTATGAGTACATCCCTAAAGACAGGCATTTATCTTTAGAGATATATATATTCTCTTGTGCATATATATAGATAGATATTATTTGATACTAATTTTATGAATACTTTAATGAAGGAAAATATTCAACAAAATAACCCTTGAATTATTATTCTTTATGATTTTTAAAAATAATTTATTTATTTGAGAGAAAGACAGCATGAGTGGGGTGAGGGGCAGTGGGAGAAGCAGACTCCCCACTGAGCGACTGAGTCACCCAAATGTCCTGACCCTTTAATTATTTTTAATGAATACGTTTCCACAGTGTTTTTTGTTGTTTTAAGATGTAAGATTATTGGTCATGTATCCATCCAACATAGAGAATCCCTCACACAGAGGAAATGTGATACTAGCCAAATAAACTCATTGCATTATTTACAGGAAGCATTCATTATTTATCTGCCAGTTTAACTGATTACAACTATACATAGGAATGAAACTTAGGGATTTTTACAATAGGTTTAGGGCATGAAGTATTTGATTTCATGAGTATTATAATGAATGATTTTCTCCCTTATTATTCTATCTTCAGTAAGCATAGCTTGAGAGACTTGTATATTAACTCTATCAGTGTTTATATTTGAAATGCCACATAAAACCCACATAATTAAAGTTGTTATTTTATGATATTGAATAACTGAAATCCAAAATATCTACTCTAGTCTGAGAGACTGAATCGAATACCTAGTTACTCTCTTTTACTGATGCCCTTTATTTTCCAAGGTAATTTATATGTTGTTTGTTTACCTGTATTCTTTAGGTCATATCTAATAAGTGGTATATTTCCTATAAACACCTTTAACTTGGAGAAAGCAGATATCATACATAACATTTTTAGTGCTCTCTTTAAAAAATGATGATACTTTCAGGTACGAAACAGAATTTATGTATTTCATATTAGCAAATTAGCATTATGTGTAAATTTTTTTTGTGCATATTTTGTTTTCCTGGGTATTCAATAATTAATACCATTTATATTATGACTCCTTTACAAACATCATTTCAGTCAGTACTAACTGAAAGAAAGGTAAAATATACTTTCATCTTCTTCCCAAAGCTTGTCTTTCTCAGTATGTCACCCATAAACAAAAATGACCCAAATGATCATATCTAAGGATTTCCATTAAATTCATGTATTTTAATTGGTGCGGGGAATTTTGGTCTGCGATGACTTTTAATCAGGGGAACTTCTGAAAAATGAATTTATGTATGAGCTTCCTGACTTTCGAAGAAGTTTCTTGCCTTAGTTTGTACTGCAAAAGTGCCCCTTTACTCTCCAGCAACAGATCTCCATGAACTTCCTTTGCCCTTGTTCATATAACACAACACAGGGAGTCTGATGGGACAGGAAACAATTTGCTCTTCTGTGAATCTGTACAGTGTTTGGAACTTGCCTGAGTTGAGAGTAAAACTGCTTGACTGACACGTTTTGCTCACACACACACACACACACACACACACACACACAACTCATGTACACACGCACATCTGATAAATGGAAAAAAAATATCTGTGGCAAGTAAACTAATGGTCTAACTTGGTAGGAGAGGAGAACAACTGATAAAAATTTTAGTAGGATGTTTTTGCTTGCTATCTATATATAACTAGAGGAAACTTTAAATTATTTTTCAGAATGTAACATCTGGAAATATCCACCTTCAGCAGATGTCTTCTATTAAAAAAAAAAAAAAAAAAGGTGGTGGCATAGTATCCCAGAACAGCATGTTCTGTTGAAGAATCTTGATCAGGAAGGTACTGAAGTTGAATTTCAGTGAGTTTTACTGTGTACCAGTAGTGTTACTGGTGTAGAGTCTGTCTTTAAAACTCCCTTGGGCGCGTGGGTGTCTCAGTCTGTTAAGCATTTGCCTTGGGCTCAGGTTGTGATCCCAGGATCCTGGCAACCAGCCCTCACATGCTCTTTGCTTAGTGGGAAGTTTGCTTCTCCCCCTCCTTCCCGCTTGTGCTCTCTCTTGCTCTCTCTCTCTCAAATAAATAAATAAATGAAGTTATCTTGACGACCATTCTTTTCCTCCCCTCTTTTTCTTGGGAAGAACCTTTGTAATGATTTGTGTATCTATTTCCCAAAGACACTATGAGCCTTCTCCTAGATCATTTAGAAGCATCCATTCTATAGAGTTTTACAGTCTTAGCAGGGTTCTTCAAATTTGTGTGTCCGTGTAGCAGTTGGGGTGACATATATTTGGATCTATGCCATAATTAAGTTCCATCTGGAGGTCTTCCCAATATCAATGGGCAATGATGCAATTCAGAAGACCCAAAAGTCCATGAGATCACTTTTGGAGATTCCGGTACAATCACCTGTCAGTTGACCGTGAAGGTTGCACACTTATTCTAGTTGCTCTGATAACACTCCTCCCTCTAGCGGGATATAGATCGTTACAATGTTCCTTCAACTGGGAGGTATTCATGACGAATACTGCAATGGGTGTATGCTTTTCCAATATGAAACTTAAAGATTTATTCCTTGAGCTGAGCTTGACATGTCTGATAGCCTTATTCCCACAAGTAGGAACGTTAACATACATTCTGATAGCATCATATACTACTTTGTAGCATATCATTTTTTGATTACTGTCTCCATTATAAATCAGAGAGTTTTACATTTTATTTACCATGGCTTCTTTGGTACCTATTAAACATTGGTTTAAATGAATGAATAAATAATTTAGTATTTAAATGTCTTATTACAAATTTTAAAGACTGTAGTTGTTATTTATATGTACTTTTGAACCAATAGCTTAAGGCCTAGAATAATTCCCACTTATATAGAAATAGTTTATTTGATTAATATTCTATATTCATTTGATTTTATAATCACCCAAATGCAGATATACCCAAATGCTAATAATTATATTAAAGTTTCTTTCCTTTTTTTTTTTAAGATTTTATTTATTTGACAGGAGAGAGATCACAAGTAGGCAGAGAGGCAGGCAGAGAGAGAGGAGGAAGCAGTCTCCCTGCTGAGCAGAGAGCCCAATATGGGACTCGATCCCAGGACCCTGAGATCATGAGCTGAGCCAAAGGCAGAGGCTTAACCCAGTGAGCCACCCAGGCGCCCTTCTTTCCTTTTTTTAAAAAAGATTTTATTTATTTGACAGAGAGAGAGAGAGAGAGAGAGAGAGAGAGAGAAAGAGAGAGAACAAGCGGGGGCAGGGCAGCAGAAGGAGAGGGAAAAGCAGGTCCTGTACCGAAGAAAGTGCCCAATGTAGGGCTTGATCCCAGGGCCCTGAGATCATGACCTGAGTCAAAGGCAGATTCTTAACTGACTGAGCTACCCAGGTGCCCCTACATTAAAGTTTCTTAAATATCAAAACTTCTTCACTCATTAATAAGTAAGGAATATGTAAATTCCAGGAATTACTGGATTATCTTCAGGCTACTTCAGCTTAATTTAATTGAGCAAGCTATTTTATTTAATTGCTTTTTTATGCTAACATAGACACCAACATATCTTTAAATTTTAAGTTTTGTTTGGTCCCTTATATCAAATGTAGCACACTGTAAAATAAGTTACACCATATTTTTCAAAGGATGGTTATAGGGCTTTCAACTGGGCACACTTCATAATTTTTAATGAAGATTCATAGTGTTTTGTATACTACGGTAAGGTGCTACAGTCTTTGGATGAACAAAAACTCTCCCTAGGATCACTGATATAAATAGCCCATCCCTGTTCAGTTATTTATTTTCATATAACTCCTTTTTGCTTTTCTGGTTATATGAAAACTTGAATGCTGTTTACTGAATAGCAGGATTATATTTTACTAATCTTCCTCCAATGCAAGGAATAATGTAAGATTATCAATCTCTTTCAAACATAGTACTTGCAAGTGGGTGAGAAATAGGAATGTGGCCCTGAATGTAGAGTAGATGAGGGCATGTCATTACCTTTCTTCAAAATCCAATGGCCCTGAAAAAAAAAAATCAGTCCTTACTGGTTAATGTGAGGTTAATCACTCCTCACTGGTTAATGGTAAACTGAAAGGATAGCATGATCAGGAACGACTTCCATTTCCCCTGAACTTGTAACAAATAAAACACATACTTACAAACTCATACTGATACTTTGTACAAGAGGCTGTGTACTTGTGAAAGAGGCAGCAAAAGAGGAGAAAAGGGTGAGGAAGACAAAAGAATGGCAGGGTATATGTGGTCAGTTTCTGAATTTTGACAGTTTTCTATACACAGAGGCATCCAAACAAGCACATGCAGAAAACATGAGCAAGAGGAAATTAAGCCACTTGGCAAAAGGCAAAAATGAATGGTTTTTATGTAGTTATTAGTTGGACTATGTAGAGTCCATCATAAATAAGCCATTCACTTAAAATTCAATTTAACCATAAAATGTCAGTCATCTTTTTGTAGGTTTATGAAGCGAGCTTAGTCTGCTCCCCTTTTCAGTAATTAATAAGTACTTGGACATCTGGCTTAAGATGGTTAAGTAAAAGAGTTTGATTCTTTTCTGTGAAATTGTTGGTTCTGTTATCTGAATGACCCAGGAGATAAATACTCTGACACTCTCTTACACCTGTCTGCTTAGTATCTAACTAGAAAGGCAGGAGGAAACTAATATCCCATTGGTACAAGCTATAACCCTCTTCTTATGTGTGTATCTAATATGTCCCCAGGCTCTTTTTTTAGGTTTCTCCTAGCCAGAGGTGGTTTGCACTAGGACATGAATCACTGATAGAATTGAATATAGACTCAAAGGAAGAAAGGGGACTTACCTTACAAACTTCAACATCATTTCCTATTTGCATTTAATTAAAATGCTATTTTATTAAAGTCATACATATAAACATGTTTTTTTTTTTTAAAGATTTTATTTATTTGACAGAGAGAAACACAGCAAGAGAGGGAACACAAGCAGGGGGAGTGAGAGAGGGAGAAGCAGGCTTCCCACGAGCAGGGAGCCCAATGTGGGGCTCAATCTCGTATCTCCGGGATCATGACCTGGGCCGAAGGCAGTTGCTTAACCAACTGAGCCACCAGGTGCCCCTAAACATGTTTAAATATGTAATCAAGATAAAATTCTTAAGATACTTTGCATTCTTATTTTTCATATAAAATTTCAAAATTTGGTGTCTTTAAAACATTTATTTTCCTTTCTAGTTTTATTGAGATATAATGGCCAAGTAACATTATATAAGTCTAAAATGTACAACATGACAATTTGTCATAGTGTGAAATGATCACAGTACAGTTAACACAGACTTCACCTCATATAGTTATTATTTTTGTGTGTATGGGAAGAACAGTTAAAATCTCCTGTCTTGGCGAATTACAAGCGTACAATTTTGTTGACTATACAGTTGAGTATATGGTATTGTTAACTATGGTCACCATGTTGTAAACTAGATCCCCAGAATGTATTCATTTTGCAGCAGAAAGTTTGTCCTCTGACCAGCATCTCCCATTTCCTCTACCTCTCAGTCCCTGACAACTGCCAAGCTACTCTTTGTTTCTATGAATTTGACTTCTTTAGATTCTACATATAAGTGAGGTCATACAGTATTTGTCTTTCTGTGTCTGATTTATTTGCTAAGCATAATACCTTAGAGTTCCTCTATCTTGTTACAAATGGTAAGATTTCCTTCTTTTGGGGGATGCATAATAATAAGAATAAGAATAATCACAAAATGTTAATTACAAGGCATGGAAACAATCTTAGTGTCTATCAAGAGATGAATGGTGAAGAAAATGAACACTATGGGGAAGAATGGTAAAGGAAATGAACTCACTATAAAGGAAATGAAATCACTATCTATGAGATAGTGATTTCCTTTAGATACATACCCAGAAGTAGGAGGCTGGATCATATGGAAGTTATATTTTTAATTTTTTGAGGAAACTCTATGCTGTTTTCCATAAGAAGGCTGTATTAATTTCATTCCAATCAACAGTGAAAGTTTCCTTCGTCTCCATATCCTGAACAACACTGACCTCTTGTCTTTGTGATAACAGTCACTTTAATAGGTATAAGCTATCTTCCTGTAGTTTTAGTTTGCATTTCCCTGATTATTTGGATCTCTGTCTTAGCTCATTCATAAAAACTAACTCAAAATGATAAAATACTAAAATACTAAGACATGAAACTATAAAACTCCTAGAAGAAAACAAGTCAACTTCCTTAACATTGGTCTTGGCAATGACTTTTTGGGTAAGACATCCAAAACAGAAGCAGTAAGAGCAAGGACAATCAAGTAGGAGCACATAAAACTACAAAGCTTCTGCACAGCAAAGGAAACAATCAACCAAATGAAAAGGCAGCCTATGAAACGGGAGAAAATGCTTGCAAACCATAAAGCTGATAAGGGTTATTACCTAAAATATATAAAGAACTCAACAGAAAAAAAAATAAAAAATCTAATAGAAAATGGGCAGAGGATCTGAATAAACATTTTTTTTTTTTCTGGTGAAGACATAGAAATGGCCAATAGGTATGTGTAGAAGTTCTCAGTATCACTAATCTTTATGTACATGTTTTTAAAAAGCTAAAATGGCCCACCCTCCATTGAGCTCCTGCCTGCTCATGACCTAGAATAGAGTTCCTACATGGGGCCATTTTGTTCATCCTTTTAACTGTTACGTTTCTTTTGCTGTTTTTCTCCATATTTCTAAAGGACAAACTCATTGTGTTAGTTTTATCTTTTAAAACTAAGATTTTCACTAAATTTTTACTACATTGATTGACTTTTTGCTATGGAAAATAAGTGGTTAGCTTCTTTGTATGCTTAAGTAATGCCACTCTTAATTTTTTTTCGGGGTGGATTATTAATGAAGACAAAGAAAAAACTTTTCCTGTAAAGGCAACCACCATGGCAAGCCCAGAAAATGCTACTTACTGCTAAATACTACTCATACCGTGGCAATTTCCTTTGTTTTTAACCCTCTCCTTTGTGCCTATCTGATCTGGCACATGAAGCCATTTATAAGTGTAAATGTGAGTAATTTGAACAGGTGTTTAAATTACTTCTGAGAACACCAATCCAGATTTATAACAAATACTATTTAAAAAAAGAAAGAAAGAGAAAAAGAAAGGAAGAAAGAAAGAAAAGCTACATGAAGACTCAATACCCCTTATTGAGAATGAAAGTAAACTAAATATGTTAAAAATGAGAAAACATATGTACTTTAAAAATCATGGTATATAAACATACCTTGAGTACTCTGATTAATGCTAAATAAATTATGGTCCACTAAGACTGGAGACAAATGATTAGTCTCCATAATTTCAACAGGTAACAAATTAACCACCTCTCCCAAATGAAATGGCATGTAAAATATTTACGATCAGTAACAATTAAAGAAATTTTAATTGAAAAATGAAAGATAAACTCTACTCCCCTAACTGTTCACTTTACCCTGCAAAATAGGCCATTATGTGAAAGAATGGGGACACAGAATATGGTAGGAACATTTTATAGAGATGTTTGAAAATGTATACTAGATAAAAACTTAAAATTTTGTGTATGGCTTTGGTAAAACAATTCCTCTCCTAGTAATTTTTCACAATATTGTGCACAGACTATATGTTTTAGCATTATTAGCATTATTAACAAAAAGATGCTAATAATTATATATAAAGAATATAAATAAGAGTATAATATAGAGAAATAGAGATGAGAGAAGAATATGCCATGTTAAGCATTCATCTGTATTTCCAGGAATTTTCACTGCTAGTATAAGCAGAGGCATCTCACACATTTAAGAATGGAAATGACATCCAAACAAATGTAACCCCAGTCCTTAGTCACCTTCAATCCTATACTCTTGGACCATCTGGAACCCAGAACATCATATAATGAAGTCATGAAAATCTATAACATAGAATAATATCTACTGACTGGAGAAAATGTTCATAATATATTGCTAATTTAAAAAATATACACACACAAAACAGATTTATGTCATAATATTATATCAGGAGCAGGTGTAGGTAAATAGGGAATGTCCTGCTTGTATATATGTAAATACATGAACTGTGATGAGATTAAAACATTAAAAAGACTAAAATTTAGAGGTTAAATGTTAGTATCTTCTTATTTATGCATTGAGCATTCAGTGTTACATAACATAAAAACCAAGCAAAATTCTGATCCATTTGGTTTGATTAAAATTTTTTAGAAATTGTAATTTTAACTTGACATTTTGTGTTTTGGCAACCGGGAGACAGAGGCCACCAGCACAAGCTTCTCTCTCCAGCATTATCCTCTCCTAGAGTTAACGCTCATGTAGAGAGAGAGAGGGGCAATACTGTGTGTCAAACTATTACATTATACCTGACTTCTCATTGCTACAGATTTAGCATTATTTCTGTTGGAAACAACAGAATCCTGGAAGGAACCAGTAATTTTCCCCATAAAGGGGATCAGGGAAGTGATCACAGAAAGTGACATTTCAATTGTTCTTCAAAGATAAGCATCTTTCTGACAAGAGAAAATGTAAACAAAGGCACATCTAAAGCACTAATAGTTGCATAGAAAAAAAGCAGGGAGGCATAAATGTTTTTGGTGTCTTTAATGATCTCAAAGTAATAATAATAGTAACATTTTCAGAGAAATTACCACCTGCCAGGAGTGTGATAAAGATTTCTTTCGGGTTTCACAGATCACTTGTCATTTCACAACACAAGATCTTCTTCTTCCCTCTCTTTCTTTCCTTTTCACTGTCCTGTTTCCGGAAAAAGTGAATATGCAAATTTGATGAATATTGTTAAATGAGTTGAAACTGAGGAAAGACTGGGATGTGGCAGTTAGTTGACTTCTTTCTCCTTTCTTATTGGGAGAGATGCAGAGGTGGGGGAAAATGGGTGGAGATGAAGGAGGGGAGTTCAAGGGAGTGAGGGAGGAGGAAGGAGTTCACAGGCATGGGGGATGGGGAGTTCTGGAAGAGATGGGGGAAAGGGAATTCTTGGAAATGGGGAGGGGAGTTCACAGAGATGGGGGACAGGAATTCGCAGGGAGGGGGAGGAGGCACTCCTGAAGATGAGGAAGATGATGTGAGGGGAGTTGAGGAAGTTCATGTGCACAGGACTATTTTGTTTCACACTTTAATTTAAAACACATTTATTAACTGCTATATAAGGCAAAAAAAAAAAAAATATATATATATATATATATAGAATGCCCACAAAGTCCAAGGATTGCAAAGAAAGTTAAATATGATCCCTCCTTTCAGAGATACATGTCTACTTGACTGCATGGGTGAGTGAATATGTGAATGGATAGTTAGCTAATTTGATGGAAAGAAGAGGGCAGCAGCATTCCACAAGTATGGAGCGCCAGAACCAGGATCTATTAGACTCTCTATTTGCTATGAAACAAGCAGATAAAATTGTTCTCTCTCTGACCAAAGAAAAATTGTTTTAAAATAGTGTCTCTTTTGGTTATAAAAATGTATTTTAATACTAGTTCTATTAGTGCAAATCCCCTATGTCTGTATCCTAAATGAGTATCTGTGAGATTCTATCCTTTCTAGAGCACAGAAAAGGCAATGAAAGGGAATCAGGAATAAGAATGAGTGGCACAAATCATTTATTTTGGTCATTGGAGGTATGAGAAAGGGAATGCTGAAAGAGGAAACAAAGCAATAATAAAAACGTGCTTATTTTTTCCTATCAACTGAGATTGAACCTGGCTGTGAATTTTAGTTTCCATTACACAAATCTTTGAGGGAGAAAAATTCCTGGCAAGTCATATTACAATTTTAATTCATTTTATTAAATATTAGTATTTCATTAAAGAAAGAAATGCTAATGTCAAACATTACATGAGAAAGAAAAAAAAGCTCACTCTAAGTGAAAATTTGATCAAATGCATACAAATCAGAAACATCATAAAATATGTTAATTAAAATTACAACCTTCATTCCCATTTCATGATTTACTATACTAGAGTGCTATTTGCCTATAATGAAGGATATAGAATTAAATGAAAGTATTGAAAAATAAAATCAAGTTCAATCATCAGTCGTGGCCAGAATTGAATTATCCAGTTCTGGATTCCTATTTTTAGTACTTGGCACGTATTGTGTAGTTCTTCCTGTCCTTCCCTTAATCACTCTCTTCAACTCTGTTCTCTTTTTTATTATTCCCTAAATCCCAACCTATTCACTTCATCATTCTTATATCTGAGTCATCAGCACAGAAGAGTGCATCCCAGGTGCGGATCTGCAGAATGCTGCAGTGCCCTAAAATGGAGAATAATGTTCCTCTTCTATGACATAATACCCATAATGTGTCTTAAAATTGCCTTAGTTTTCTTTGGCTTAAATCATAAGACAAACTACTATGTATATAATTTTGCCTCCCCAAATCAGGTTTTTTAAATTGGAAATGTACTTAAATATATTAAAAATTATAGACTCTCAGGTCATTCTTGCTCCTCATATTTAAAACCATTTGCTTAGCAAAGGAGTCTCTCTCTCTCTCTCTCTCTCTCTCTCTCTCTCTCTCACACACACACACACACACACACACACACACACACACACACACGAGTGGTATTGTTGCTATTGCCAACATACAGGGTATGGTAGAGAGTGTGGATGAAAACGAATATTTTCCTTTCTCTTACACATTACAGACCTGCCTTGAGGTGTGACAACCAATCCAGGAGCTCTATTTTCTGAGCTCTCTTAAAAATTTGTTGGGGACTCATGGTTTTTTTCCTATCAATGTAATGTGGATGGAATTGATGCGTATTCCTTCTCCACCAAAGAACCTAATAGAAAAGAGTAACTGCTCTACTTTATTTCCTGATCCAACATCTACTTGGAAGGACAGAGAGGCTTTGGCAAAAGGCAAAAACATGCTATAGGAGAGACTTGAGTGCCTTCCACTATGTGGAATGAATTATTTGAAGGAACACATGCTCTATGTGACCAAGACATGGATTTCTATTCTCAGAGCTGTTGTCATGAGGTTTATTTGTAATGGCAGTTAGCATTACCCTAATAATATAGCAGAGTCCTGTCAACCGTCATCTTCTTAAAATGGAGATTGCTGTATCACTCAGGGTTCTCCAGAGAAACAGAACTGATAGGATAGGTTTGAGTTTCATATAGATGATAGACAGATAAATAGATTTATTTTAAGAACTTGGGTTAGCTCGTGTGATTATGGGGCTGACAAGTCTGAAATGTGTAAGGCAGCCCAGAATCTGGAAGCTCAGGCAGGGTTTTTATGTTACAGTTCTGAGGCAGAATTCCTTCCTGTCTGGGAAAGCTACGTATTTGGTCTTAAGTCCTTCGATAATTTGATGAAGCCTAACCACATTATCCAGGGTAATCTCCTATAAAGACAATTAACTGTAAATGGTAATCACATCTACAAAATATCTTTACAATAACATGTAGATGAGTAGTTGAGCCAAACAGTGGTCTAGCCAAGTTGACACATAAAATTAATCATTACAGCCCACCCCTTGTCAACTGGGTATCCATATATACTCCCTTAAACCGCACTTAATCTCCAAATAAAGACAATCATAAAGTAATACATTCATTTAACATGATGCAACTATCCTGCATACAATTAAAAACACAGTAAACTTTCCTCTGGAATGAGATGCAAATTCCTTGTGTGATGCTTAAATACCATACATGATATAGTAAAGAAATAAGGGAAGAAAATAAGGAATATTATACACACACATACATACAAGCACAAACATATTCATAACAAAATAAAAAATATTTGTAATAATTGTTGTCTTAATTTCTACAACTGGTCACATAGTTGTAGTTGATTGTTGTAACTACCTTCTTACATTACTCATTCTATATTTATGTTGCTTTCAGCAAGCACCTCAGGGAATCATGGTTCTTTACCTGGTGAGATAACTCAAACTTTCATTGTTAAAGGATCTGCACCATTAGTGGTCCTACCTGAATTATGTTATAGTGTTCCATTGACTTTACTTACAGGGTATAGTATGGTTAAATGACACCCTAACACATCTGTCTTTCAATCATGCTCTTCCTTACCTCCATTAAAGAGTAGCAGTCCAATTTCCCCTTGTTAATCAAGATTAATCCTCTCAGCAATCATTTTCCTGTTGGTTCAGAAATACAGGAGCCCTTGGTGGCCAGGTGGCTATCATCACTTATAATTCAACAGAGTCATTGTTGTGTCTCCTGAAAGATACATTCCTCCTGCTAGAACACCAGAAGGGAAAGGTTATGGGGACAGGAAGTAAAACATTTTGCTAGTGCACAATACTGAGTCATTCCCATTTCTACATCTTCAATCCTGGATGCATGGATCCTGGCTAGGGGAGAAACTATATATTAGATTATATATTAAACTACATATTAGCTGATTCAGAGCATAGACAGCCTTCTGAAGAAGTTTGCTCTAGTGATACAAGATATTACCACCTATCTGATGTTGTAACTGAATCTTCAAAAGGTGGTTCATCATTGTATCAATCCACTGCTTCAGGGAGCAGGGAACCCATACAATCAGTGAATTCCATAACCATAGGACCCTTGCTGCACTTACTTTGCTGTGAAGTTTGTTCCTTGGACAGAAACAATGCTGTGTGGAATACCATGGATAAGATAGTTTGTCAGCTCACAGATGATAATTTGGGCACAGGTAGCATGCACAGGGAAATTGAATTTATGTTCAAAGTGTGTTTATTCCAGGAAGAACAAAATAATGCCCCATCCATGTTGAAAGAGGGCCAGTATAACCAAACTGCCACCAGGGGTAGCTGGGCAGCCATCTGAGGAATGGTGCTCCATGGAAGAGTCAGTGTGTGCCGCTGGCTGATTGGACACCCACTGGTGGCTACAGCTAGGCTGGCTTTGGTAAATTGAAGTCTGTGTTGCTGATTCCATGCCTCCATCCTTGTCATCATGACTCCTTTGTTCATGAGCCCATTTGGTGATGCCTGGGGAAACATGCTTATTGGTATCCACAAAATGGGGAATTCTATCCATTTGATTATCAAATCCTCTGCTAAGATCACCTTTTGGTGAACAGTCAAATGAAACGCAAATATCTTCATGGCTTGTTTGCCCATTCAGTGTTCTACCAGCATACCTCTTTCTTAGACCTCTTTGTCACCAATTCTTAATATTCCTTACAATTCCCTGACCATCCAGACAAATCACTGGCTACAGTCGGTGAATGAGTATACAGTCACACCTCTAGCTGTTGCTCCTACCAAGTACAATAAACAACCAGGCACACTACACAAAGTCTGCCCAGTGGGAGGATTTCCCTTTGCCACCATCCTTCAGGGACATCCCAGAAGTTACAGTCCTGTCACTGCCCACTAGCAGGTGGTGCTTCAGTATCATGCAGAACCGACTCTAAACCAGGCCTCTTCTTCAGTCAACAGATAATAAGGAATTCCTTGTGAGGGCAAATGTAGGAGCTGGAGAGGACAGAAAGTAAGGTAACAGGAATTTGGGCCATGGGTACTTGGATCACCTCCTCATTAAACTTACTTGTGCCTCACGGCTTTACTTGAGCTTAATTTCATTTACACCATATCAATTTTATAATAAAGTGTTGCTGTGCATGTTCCAACTTTGTAGCTTTTTGGGTTAGTCAACACTAAGTTCATAAAGGGCAGTTCAGTTTACATGATGACTTGATGGGCCATGGTTAAGTGTTCAGTCTCTACTAAAGCAGAGTAGCTGGCCAAAATCTATTTCTCAAAAGTAGTTATCTGGAGAGAATGGCAGGGCTTTGCTCCAAAATTCTAGGGATCTGCACTGTGATTCTCCCATGAGGCCTGCCCAAAGCTCCAAACAGCATCCCTATTGATTGGATCATTCCACCTGGATCATGTGGCCTGAGTGACAGGACAGACTGACAGCAGGCTGGACTTGTGGCGGAGCTTTCTCTTACTCTGGGTCTTACTCCAAACTAGCATCTTTTAAAGTCACATGGTAAATGGGCTCTTGTAGCACCCCCAAGTGAGAAATATATTGTCTCCAAAATAATAAAATGCCCACCAGATTTTATACCTCTTTTTTGGTTATAGGAAGGACCAGATGCAACAGTTTATCTTCACCTTAGAAGAATATCTCAACACATCTCACAGCGATGGACCCTTAGAAATTTCCCTGAGGTGAAAGGCCCTTGAGTTTTTGTTGGATTTATATCCTATCTTCTGCAATACAAATGTCTTATCAAAAAGTGTAGAGTAATTGATACATCTTGCTTGCTAAGTCCAATAAGCTTAATGCCATCCATATAGTCAACCAGTATAATATCTTGTGGGAGGAAAAGATGACCAAGATCCTTATGGACTGAATTATGACACAGGGATGGAGAGCTGCTAGAGCCTGAAGAGAGAACGGTGAAGATGTATTGCTGGTAGCAACATAAAGCAAACTGCTTCTGGCAGTCCTTGCTAACAAGTACCAAGAAGAAAGCATTTGACAGATCAGTAATTGCATACCACACATGGTATGGGGATATGTTGATTTGCTTAAGCAGCGAAACCTCATCTAGAATAGCAGCTGATTTGGAGTTGCTACCTAGTTAAACATACAATAATACATTGTTTTTCCTAACGACCCATCTGTTTTCTGCACAGGTCAAAGAGGTGAGTTGAATGGAGATGTGGTGGAAATCACCACATCTGAATCTTTCAAGTCCTTGAAGATGACACTCATCCCTATATTTCCTCCAAAAATATGGAGCTTTTGGTTTGCTATATTCTTAGGGTGTGGTAGTTCTAATGAATTCCACTAGGCTCTTCCTATCATAATAACTTTTATTTAACTATTCAGGGAACCAGTGTGAAGATTATGCCAATCGCTGAGTTAATCTACTCTAGTTAGGTATTCTAGAGCTGAGGAAAGAAACACAGACCGGATTTGGTGACCCATTGGACACATTGTGAGATAGACTTCATTGAAAACTATTGATATCAGACCTCCATAAGCCCCTGTTCTGTCTGGTGGACCACAGTGACATATAGTATCTTGGAATTAGTGTGAATTCAGAGCCAGTGTCCGTTAATCCCCCAAAGTCTGATTATTTCCTTTTTCCACAATTCGCCATCATCCTAGTGAAAAAACCAGAGGTCCTTTGTGGAGGACTGGGAGAAAAATCTACAGAATAAATTTTAGGAGTGTGCCATGGTCCTTCCTCTGAGTGACCCAGGCTCCCTTTCATTCAAGGCATTCTGGATCTACAAAATGCCTCATGTGTGGAAGTTGAATATGAAATTGTGACGCTCTAGATTTGACCTAGAATTCTTCCACTCATACAGATTGAGTGGGAGTTTAAGGCTATCAGACTAATTTTCTTCTTGTAAGGTTTCTTAGGAGAATGAAAGAGACCCCAAGGCAAAATGATCCATAGGATGAGCCTAATTGCCAGCATCCTTGGGCGAGGTTCCGTGACTCAGGAGAGGAGAGTTGGGGAAGTCACGCCTGGGTTGGGGAGTGCCGGGGTTTTTAAGCCTTATTGGTTCTGGGTCTGGATTTGGGTGGGTTTTTTCCCATATTAGACAAGGGGACATTGTGTCCCTAGGTGATTGGCTGGAGTGGGTCCAGACGAGGGTGGGTATTCCCTGGCTGGAAAGTCCCAGATGGAAAGTTTCAGTTTCTGGTCTAGGTTTCGATGTACTGGAGATGATGTGATGGTGGCCACAGCTGCTTTGGAGGGATGATCAGCTATCTTGACGGAGTCTGTAATGTCTGCCTTTTTGGGTACCCCTGTCTCTCAGCCAGTCCAACACTTCTGAGAGCAGCACCACGATCAGCTAACCATAAATGTCTATAATTATTGTCTTCTGATTACTGCTTTGGCTCCACTGTGCATTATGTTAACCATGCCCACCTTGTCTTTGATGATGTATTGGCACAGCTTGGCCTCTGCCACCCTGGGTCCAAGTACTCTTACTGTATTTAAAAATATGAGTTCACTGCCAGTAGTTCACAGTGTAATTTTTCATTTACAGAGAATAGCAACCACAGAGTTCTTCAAGAATGTTGGTGTTTCCCTCACAAATTGTTCCTCTGAGTTTTTGTAAAGGATGTATCTTCTGGACCTTCCTAGGTTAGATGAACAGCCCTTACATGATGAGTCTACCCTAACATTCCAGTCCCCCTTAGCTTCCCTTTCTCTTCCCCTACAGTATACCAAGATAGTTCTGCATTTCAACTTCATTTAATGTAGAGCATGTTTGGTCCATGTTTTAGCCAGCCAACCAAATAAACAGAGTCTTTTCTTACCCCTCTAGTGATCTATTAAATGGTGTGTTTATATCAGTAAATTAAACCAGATCCAAATTTATGTTCCTTCCACTCTTATCCCACATCTTTCATATTCATTCCCATCCCTAGCTCCTGGATTTTTGTCTGTATAAATTAGAAAAATCATGAAGTTCCTCTGAAACACATCACCTCATGGGTCACACTTTGAATTTCACCTTTTGGGATTTTCTAGAACTTGAGTCTGATTATAAGTCTAGAAACAAAGATGGGTGGTGGGGGTAAATCTGAAGAGAGGGACCATGAGGAGAATCAGTACTGCCTTGAAAGGTTAAAACCTCTGTAGAGACCAACTACCTCAGGAAAAACAGGAATAACCTCCTCAGGTGGGAGTGGGTGGGCTGATTCTACCATCAAAGAAGACTCCACAATATTTAGTAGAATTTAGTTCAGTGTTCTCATTCCAATTTCCAGGATCCCACTTCTTCCCAAACAATAGTATCTTTAACAATAGATATTCTGCACTTTGTGGTATAATCTGGCAACATTTGTCCAACACAGTAAGAAGCAAACTGCCAATCTCATTACTCTTAATATAACAAAAACATTCAAAAGTATCAAATACATGGTCACCCAGAACTTCACTATCTGTAAGTGTTTGATTAAACGATCCAATAGTGATATTTTGCCTATCTCTATTACCACATCACGTCATGGACTACCAGAAATAAAATCATTAGTGTATTTGAATAAAATAAAAATAGAAAACCAATTCTAGAAACCAAAACTAATCCAGAAAATCATCCATAAGAATCCATTCCTCTGAAAGCACTCTTAATACTACAATCTGTATTAGTCAACATTCTCCAGAGAGACAGAAACAATAGTATATGTAATATATAAATATAAATATAAATATAGATGGTATAAATATGGGAATTTATTTTAAGAAATTGGCCCACCTGATTGGGACTGATAAGAAAAAATTCTAGGGCAGCCTGATAGGCTGGAAACTCAGATGAGATTTGATATTGTAGTACTGAGTTTGAAATCTGTAGGCTAGGCCATTAGGTTCAAAACTCAGGTAGGATTTCAATATTATACTCTTGATGTAGAATTCCCTCTGTCTGGGAAATCTATGTTTGGTCTTAAGGCCTTCAACTGATTGGATGAGACCCACCCACATTGGCAGTGCAAGCAAGATGATCTCCTTTACTTAAAGTTAAGTGGTTTATGAACTTAAATCACATCTACAAAATATCTCACAGCAACACATAGACTAGTGTTTGACCAAACAACTGGAAACTGTAGCTTAACCAAATTGATACAGAATATTAACTATCTTATAATTGCCAACAGAAGTGGGCACTTGACCCTAGGAGGATCCAGAATTTATGTCTTGTGACCTAGATGGAAGAGGTCACTGTACCAAAAATATTTTTATTCTAGGAACTTGTGATTGAGAAATATAAAAACTAGGGAAGCCACCAGAGAGGCCAATGGTAGAAGCTTATGTGACTTTAAGCAGGGCCAAGGCAATCAAAATTACATCTAAACGAACATCATGAAGAAGCAGTAAATAAAAAGTGCTCAATCAATATTGAGAAGAAGGTCCTGGTTTCAGAGAGCATCATAAATGACATAAGATAAAAACGGAGATGACAAGGAAGGAGATAATCATGGTGCCTCCATTCTAATGCCAGTGTCCATGAAATCTATCATAATTGAAGTTCTTATTTTTAAATAACTGATATATCCTGAGAAGTCACTGCTAGCTCCCAACTTGAATTGGTTTGAATGTCTGTGTTTTTGTTTGCTTTGTTGTGAAAAAGAGACCTAACTAAAAGAGAAGTCACTAAGAAAATTTTGCTAGATGAAGCATTACTTAGACTGAACTTTGAGAAATGAAAAAGCACAGCAAAGCAGAGCCACAGATTCCAAATTCTGCCTTTTCTTTCTTTCCCAGCTTGTGCTCCAAACTATGAGAAACGAGAGAGGGAAGGTCCAAAAAAGGAATTCTGAGGAGAGTGTGACTGATTCTGTCAGCACTAGGAAGCTATTGAAGACATTTAATTCCTTGGGAAATACACAATACACAGCAGCAGTTACTCTTGAATGACCAAGCAGAGCATAAGGGTCTTTCAGTTTCACACTTAAAAATATGAACTATTTGAATTTTTTGAAATGTGCATTTTTTTCCAGTAAATAAAATAAAGGTAAAAATTATTTGATTATCTCCATAGCAAATGATACAAAATTTAAAAGCCAAAGCATAGTCAAATTGCAAATATGTAAGAAATGCCTTGGGACACCTAGGTGGCATAGTCAATTAAGGATTAAGTGTTGGACTTTTGGTATTGGTTCAGATATTGATCTCAGGGTCATGACATCGAACCCCGCCTCTTCCTCCCTCTGCCCCTTCCTCTCACCTCCTGCTCCCTCTCCATCCCTCTAATATAAATAAATCTTAAAAAAAAAAAAAAAAAAAAAAAGAGGGGCACCTGAATGGCTCAGTGGTTAAGCCTCTGCCTTTGGCTCAGGTCATGATCCTGGAGTCCCAGGATGAGTCACGCATCAGGCTCCCTGCTGGGCAGGAAGCCTGCTTCTTCCTTTCTCACTCCTGCTGCTTGTGTTCCCTCTCTAGCTGTGTTTCTCTTTGCCAAATAAATAAAATAATTAAAAAAAAAAAAAAGAAATGCCTTCAGAATCATTAAGGTTTAAATGTGGAATCCAAACAACTAAAAACTTCAGGTTTGATTTATCAGTCATACAGTCTCTCTGGAATCATGTGGGTAGATTGTAGCAGACTCCAGGGGAGCCAAGCAAAAGCTCATTAGTGTTAGAATGGGTGGTGGTAGGGAGCTTTAGAAACAGGCAAGATAACAATGGATACAAAACATTTAGGGGATGTCTGACAACACTCAGCACTTGAAAGGAATGTCAGGAGAATGAAATTGAAAAACTGAATGACTTCCAAGGTCCTGCCTGGGAAATTAGATGGTATTAACGCTCTCTGTGAGAATGTAATGCAAATGTTGATGGAATTTGAAGAGTTTAAAAGAAAAGGAGATAGGAATATTCTGAATTGAGAAAATACATATTCATTCTCAAGTAACTGAGAATAAGAACGAAGAACATTTTTTTTAAAATTTTAAAGGAAAGGGGATGTGTTACAATTGCTCTAATTATTTTACAGCTTTGTGTAGGAGACAGCATGCACGGGGCTACACTGTTGTTACAGGAGAACTGTGAAGAGAGAAACAACCAACCACTTCACTCACTATTTATTCTTTCGGACAGTCTCTGGGAGTGACTGGAGAGGGAGCTGCTTACACCGCTACCACAAGGAGACAAAGGGCTGTCACGACTCCTTTTAAGTAGTGGAAATGTGAGGGCTGTGTCACTCAGGCTGGTTGAATCTCAAATTAAACCTTCTTAAACCAAAATTCTGAAACTGACAAGGTTGTATATCTACCCTGCTTGTGTCTTGATTGGGATACATTTTATTTTAAGTCATCTATATTCAACATAAATATTTAATCAAAGTTGCCAATGTGCTCCAAAGTATCAAGCAACGGTTATTTCTTAAGTCAGGTGTCTCCACTAATCAAACCTTAAGAAAAAGTGCAACATTCATAATGATACCATCATTTTATTGAATCATTCCAGTTAAATTTTATTTCAGTTTAGAAATCACAACATTTGCTTTTCTCTGATAGAAATGCAGCTCTGGGCTATAATTTTCATTTTGATTGAAGGGCTGCGGCTTGTAGTATTTGGGGACCGTATGAAATCCAAAGCTATGTGACTCTCGTTCGGGCCCACATTCTGTGACCCTTTCTAAAAATGAAAGAATGCTAAAGGAAAATGTTTTCTATACGAATTCTGATTCTATAGGGATAGGACAGCCAAATTTCTGCTCTGTTGAAAGAGGTGAATCTTGTTAAAGCTATTGAACTGCGCCGATAATACCTCCAAATATTATTCCTGAAATACCAAGAAAATGTTGTTATTGAGGCTTTTACCATCTTCTGGTGTTGAGATGAAGATTAAGTGAAATGGTGACCTGGAATCTACCGATGCAATCATTCTTAGAAAAAAGAAAGTATAGATCTGCAATTCTCCATGAGAATGTTATTGAAAACAGTATTTCTTACTGTGCTCCACTAACTTTTCCAAAATGTTTTTAAAAATGTATTTGATTATATTGAGATACACACTTTTGGATACTGCTAAGACATGAATATTCTATATTGGGACATTATAACGATAGACCGGTCTTCAGTACTGACAGGTGGTCACAAATGATTTGGTCTTCATAATTCTGTGTTCAATTTATTGAGGAACCTCCAAACTATTTGAGATGCCACTTTTACTGTGTTTTTTTTCAGAGAATTGTTAATGTATGTGAGTAACTTTCTATTTCAATAGGAATGCAGAATTGGATATCCTAGGATCCATCCCCAAAATAACCATATTGCTATGATTTTTCATATGCTTTGACAATCATTATTTATTTGAGATGTGCAATAGTGATAGAAGGAAAGCAAAGCAAATAAAATATTCATTTTATGAATAAGCCAATCAAGGGGCCCTGAGCTTAGATAGCTTAGCTTGACTCTGTAACCAGTAAATGCTACAGTCAGGGCTAGAATCTAGGTCTACTAGTACAATGTGATACATACTGTTTTATGACATGCATTTATTTCTTTGTCATTTGACCGAGCATTTCTGCTCAAAAAAATTAGAAACAGGTGTTCACACAAAAACTTTTATATAAAAATGTTCATAGCATCATGATTCACAATACCCAAAAGATGGATAAACAAATTGAAGTGTAACTGTACAATATTATCTAGCCATAAAAAAGAAATGAAACATTGATACATGTGACAATGTGGATGAACCTTGAAAACATTATGCTAAGTGAAAGAATCCAGACACAAAAGATGCTATGTAACCTTATTTATATGAAATGTTCAGAATAGACAGACCCAAACAGACAAAAACAAACTGGTGGTTGCCATGGGCTGGGGGTAGAGGGTAATAAAAGGCGACTGCTGGAGTGTATAGGATTTTCTTTGGGGGTGATAAAAGCATTTGCAACTAGACAGTGATGGTTTGTACAAGATTGTGAATGTACTAAGTGTCACTGAGTTCTACACTTTAAAATAGTTAAAATGGTAACTTTATGTTATGTGTATCATACCACAATAAAAAAAAATTACTAAAACACAAAAACAAACAACAAAACAAATAAGTGAATGGCTCTTGGTTATCCAATAGCTGTAAAAATGGAAATCAAAAGAATACTTCCAAATCCAAAAAAAAAGAAGGATTAGCATTACAATTCTCACAGTTTCATCAGACAGCCTTACCCAGGAGTTAGCAAGTGGGACAATAGCTCAAGGCCCACCATCTTTCCTAGCCTAAATGTATTATAGTAACCAGTGTACTGTGTAGTGATCTGGGGGGTAGCCCACCCAGTGAAGACACTCCTACGAAGTAAGGACATTTGGTTTAGAGAAAGGGGAATCTGTCCGTACTTGTACACAACAATAAGTAAGCAAATCAGGCCACAAGTATTATCATTTGGGCCCAGCTCTGGGACAAGTTCTCTGCAAAGCCAGACTCAAGACATCTGCAAAGCCAGACTCAAGACCTTGATTGAGGTCATATTTCTTCCATCAGAGGGGAAAGTTGGAAGGCATATAGTCCTCAGAAAGTAGCATGAAATCAGTAACAGTGAACGAAACACAGCATGGTGGAATAAATACAGTGTAATATGCAAAAGTCCAAGACCCAGATATCTAGAAGTGTAGAACTGCAATGTGAAGGAGAGACCCAGGTACTAAGAGTGATCAGGTGAGTACAAACTGGGCTCAGAATCAAGGTTGGCCCAAGTGAGGATGTACCTTTAACCCGCATTTATCCCTGGACAGATGTGTCCAGAAAGAAAATGGTATTTTTAGTAGGGTGAGTGCAGAACTACTCACTATTATGAAAGGGCCAAGAAATTCCATCATGTAGTTTCTTAACAGCTGGCTTCTAATGAGACTTGCTGCTGACAATGACTTAATATATATCACATAGCTTAATATTGCACATCGTCATCAATTTTGAATTGGGGGTTTGGGAGCCAGAGAAAAGCACCTGTCAAAGCTATGAAATAATGGGAATTTAGATAGAAGCCTCATCATCCACTATGAAGTCCAAAGTCTTAAGTTGATCTATTAAATCACTATTTTTATGTCTGCTACTATCTTCTGAACTCATATCTCCTTTCTCGTTGTGGGACCAGGAGATTGCAAGTAAAATTCCATGGGATATTTCTGTATTCCTGTGTTTGTGGAGATGATTTACACACAAAAGACAACACTAATGCATCTTCAAGAACCTCCCAACTGTCAGTCTCCCCAGTTCCTTACACTTTCATTTGTCACTGAAAAAAAGGAAACAAAACTTTATAAATTGCTGTTTATATAAATGTGTATTCTTCTCTGAAATGTTGTTAAATATGTGTAGTACACACTGTGTAATTCATCTGTCCACTTATGTGTAGGTACTCTTGAGTTTTTTATTAGTTCTATGAGAGCTGAGGTCTTAACTACATTAAGCTAATTCATACTGATATTTGATAGCATGTATTTTATAAAGACTTAATTCAACATATGATCTTCTAAAATGTGATTTTTTCCCCTTTATTTTAAATCACTACAGACTAGATTTGATTTTTCTAATTCAGATGATACCTCCTTTTTCCACAACTTTGAAATAAAGTATGTTTTTTAATATCAAATGAAAATCCTAATATTGACCACATGCCTTTAGAGAGTTGGGTTTTGGAGTTGAAAAGTAATTTCTGAAAAGCATAGGTGGATTTTTATCATGAATAAGTTTCTTTTCTTTTCTTTTCTTTTTTTTTTAAAGATTTTATTTATTTGACAGAGAGAAACACAGCCAGAGAGGGAACACAAGCAGGGGGAGGGAGAGAGGGAGAAGCAGGCACCCTGCCGAGCAGGGAGCCCGATGTGGGACTTGATCTCGGATCTCCGGGATCATGACCTGAGCCGAAGGCAGTCGCTTAACCAACTGAACCACCCAGGCACCCCTCATGAATAAGTTTCTAATGTTGCATTCATTTTATAAGATCAGATATATGCAGCCCTAAGTGATTTTGTTAGTGATTCACTCCTAAATAGCTTGTTTCCAACAATTTTGAGGACTAAAGTTTTAAAGGCATTTTAAAAAGGCAGCAAAACCCTATTGATTCATGTCAAATGTATATTTAATTTCTTCTACTCCTGTTACCCACCACATAAGATCAGTACTTTATCAGGAAATCAATCTTAAGAAAGGATATTTTTCAAATAACATAGCAAATTAGCAGTTAGAGAACATTCAAGCAATCAAAAAGATGGGAGATAAATTCTTTCTATTTCTTAACAGGAATGAAAGAGAAAATATAAATTAAAATAAAAGAAAAATTTAAATGAGAAACCTATAATCACTGAAACATTGGTTTATATAATGGATTACTTTTGATGAATATTAGGTGCAAGTTACAGGGATCCCAAATGATTAAATTCTGGTTCTTTGAAGAGACAAATATGTGAACAAAATAATGACTATTTGGAGAACATGACTGTCTTGGTTTAGGGCAATGTTAATGTTCTCTCTGGGCTAGTCACTCACTTTCCAAATGGCACTTTGCCTCAGTATTTTCTCACAAAACTTTTCCCTTTTCAGACTTGTGTGAGATTATTCTGTCCTGTGGTCTTAATTGCTGACTTTAAATGAGAATCTTCAAATTTATACCTTCAGACTTTACTTCTTCCAGACCCAAGTATCCCACCTCTATCAGTCATCTCCCAAGTGTATATCCTACAATCATATGTTCATCATGTAGAAAACAGAACTCATCATTTTTTCTCTCAAATTTATGTCATCTATGATCTCAATAGTTCCATTCTTATATCTACATATGAACTCTAGCTGAAGTCAGGTCCAGGATAAGGTGTTAAGAATAAAAAATTATCAAGACAGATTGCATTCATGGAAGCTTATAAATTTATTATATGCATTTGCATGTATACGACTAAATTATCAATCACTATTAAGTGATTTAAATTATAGAGAGTTTCAATCAAGCCTTAACCAAGCCAAAAACAATATCCACTAGGTCACTAAGCAGGCATATTTTGAGGACTAACTTCCTTTGCAAGGTGCAGGAACAAGTCTTTAGTAAGCCACATTTAGTCTGCGACCTAGAGGATGACCAGGTTGTGGCGGAAAGACTGAGGTGAAGAGCAGTGTAGGAAAAGAGAGGGGCTGAAAACATGAACAGAACACTTGAGAAACTTGTATAAAACATTTGTAAAAATTCACCATGCTCCATTAAGAGCATTCCAAAGAATCAGCATATTAGAGACCACATCCTCTGACCCGAGTGCTTGTAAGTCGGAGAGCAATGATGACAATAATAATCATAGTTATAATGATGGCAGATGAATCCGGAACCTGGAAGCCTATTTCTACTTCCTCTGGTAGTTCAACAGAAAGATGACTTGTGTACCTTGGTTAATTCCAGGCAAGAACAGGCTGTTTTCAGCCTGGAGAGCCATTGTCCTCACTTTCCCCTCAGGCTCAAATTGAACGGAAAGTTCCCATTGCTTTAGTTCCATGGATATCCTCAGCCAGTCCTTCAATCCTATACGTACGTGTGGAATTATAGAGTCAAATTCCTCTCCCGGACTCTTTTCCATGGGGTACACAGTCAGCTTCCCCGCCCCCCCACCTGCTTACTCTCAAGGCATACCTCTTCAGCATGGTGAGGGAAGGCAGCAAAGTCCTCTGTTGTCTTGGGTACCTGTATGTTATCCAGGAAACCTGATTTTACATTCATTCTGAATACCTTGAATGATGTCTCCCTATGCCCTCTTTGACACATAGTGACAGTAACAAAACTAAATCTAAGGTCCTGTATGTAGCGTTTTTAATTTGGGAAAATTTTTAGCCATTATTCTTAAGTTGTTTTGTTTTGGTGCCATTTACTCTTTTCTTCTTTCTTGTGTTCATATTAACCTGCTGTTCACTGTGGCATTCTTATCTTCCCTATATTTTAAATCTTCTCACATTCTTTCCAACTCTTCATTCTCTCTTAATATCTTTGAAGGTTAAGCACTTACTAATGGCCTAAACTTATTTCCCTCTCATAAAATTTGTAATATATTTATTTTGTTTGATTTGTGTACTACTAATAATTGCAATAAAAATTGAGAATAACATTTTACCTCCTGTTGCTTCATGACGATGGGAAAAATTTCAAAGATTGTAATAAATAATATGAGGTAATTTTCTCTCAAGGTACTAAAGATCACCAACATAAGACTTTCAAAAACAAAAATATATTGCATAAAAATAAAATTTATGAAAAAATGAACAAAAATAGGGGTGTAAGGAAAAGAAATGATGTAAAATTGTTGTTGATAAAACATACAAGGAGGGGGTGCCTGGGCCAGTCAGTTAGGGATCTGTCTTCGGCTCAGGTCAGGGTCCCAGGGTTCTGCCATCTAGGCCCACATTGGGCTTCCTGCTCAGCGGGGAGTCTGTTTCTGCACCCACACCCCTTCCCCCCATGCTCACTCTCTCTCTCAAATAAATAAAATCTTAAATAAATAAATAATAAATGAATAAAACAAATCAAAGTGCTATTGTATTTATTTCTCCCCCCCCCCAAATATCTTATTTATTTATTTGGCAGAGAAAGACAGCCAGAGAGGGAACACAAGCAGGGGGAGTTAGAGAGGGAGAAGCAGGTTTCCTGAAGAGCAGGGAGCCCGATGCGGGGCTGGATCCTGGAACTCCAGGATCATGACCCGTACCGCACCAAGATAGATGCTTAAGGACGGAGCCACCTGAGTGCCCCAAAGTGCTATAGTTTTTAGATAATATTTGATATATTTAAGATAGGTGAAAGTTTGATTTATTTATTTTAATTTTTGAATTAATTAATTAATTAGAGAAAGAGTGCATGCATGCATGATCAAGGTGGGGGGAGGGGCAGAAAGAGAGAGAGAGATTCTCAGACTCCATGGAGAGTCCTGTGGGACTTGATCTCAAGACCCTGAGATCATGACCTGAGCCCAAATCAAGAGCAGGAGACTTAACTGACTGAGCTACCCAGGTATCCCAAACAGTTTTATTTTTATTTTCTTAAATTTTTGTTTTATTTATTTGAGAAAGAGAGAAGGAGAGAGCACGACGAGGTAGGGGTGGGAGGGGTACAGAGGGTGTAGCAGAATCCCTGCTGAGCAGGGAGCCTCACCCCCAGCTGGATCCCAGGACCCTGGGATCATGACCTGAGCTGCAGGCAGAGTCTTAACCAACTGACCACCCAGGTGCCCCAACAGTTTTATTTTTAAATGGGAATCTTTACATATGCTTGGAATTATATCCTTTGTAATTATTTAAATTTATGATAAATTCTTGATGTCAGTTTAATGTGAAGTATAAAATTGCAAAGTTTTTCAAAAAAATTAAGGGATTGCAGCAAGCAGAAAATCAATATTATACTACTAGATTCCTAACCATTGCAATAAAATGAAATAAGGATTAGAAAGGAGGAGATATAAAAATCATTTTTCGTGGATGACATGACTGTATAAATAGAAAAAAATATCGTATGGGTTTTGAGACTTATAAAGAAAGTCTTTGTGCCCTCTTTGGCACAGTGATAGGACACACTCTGTCCCGGCATTATTTCTTCCAGTCTATCTCAGCTACAATATGTAGACCCTCTCTAGGTTCTGACCCTCCCCTGAAGTTCAGAGCTGAATATCACATTGCATAATTCTGCTTCAAAACCTAGTAGTGTTTCAAATTTAGTCTGTTCAAAACAGACCCCTTATTTTCCCTCAAGGGAAATGCTTTTCCCTTAACACCCACCAAACCACCCTTTTCCCAAACTTTAACAAATAACACTCACCTCAATGAATTTGCTAGCACTCAGGCTTCCTTTTGCTCTCATCTATGAGGTCAAATTCATGTGCATCTTCTAGAAGCAGAATGCACAAAATATACCTCAAATTTGTTTATTTCTGCACATATTAACTTCTGCCTTGTTGGTCTAACTTCTCCTCTTATATATTCTAGCTGGTCTTACCATTTTCATGTTTGTTCTCTATAGTCCACACTACATAGACTGTTTTTTAAAATCAGACATTATTTTCTCCTCATAGCATTTATGTCAGTAAAATATAATTTAAACCCATTCTGGTCCCTTACAAATACTACATTACCTCACATATGCCTACTTCTCCAGTTTAGCATTGTCTTGCTCTCTTACTAAGTTCCAGTCACTGGGACTTTTGTTTTCTTGGAACTAGTAATATAATTTCCAACTTCAGGGCTTATTTCCATAGTACTGCTCTGGCAGACTTTGTATTGTTGGGTTATGTCTCAAATATCACCTTTACAAACAGATAAAAGGTACTATATGAAACTAATACAGACCAGTCATCAAGCATCACAATTATATGTTTTATTCTCATTATTGCCGTTACCATAGTCTGTAACTACCTTAATAATTCATTAACTCTAGTTGTTCCCAAAAGGTAGTTCATGGGCCCATCATGACCTTATCAGTGGGCGTATGAGATACAAGATATCTTTATAATAGTAAGATATTAATTGCAAATATAAATGTGTTATATTTGCACTCATGGTGCAAAAGCAATTGTAGGTAAAACTATTGATGTCTTAGAAAAAATTAAGGCAGTATCAACAAACTTTATCATTGAATTTTTCAATGTCATAAACTTGCAGTAGAAAAAAAAATAAAGCCAGGTTCACATAGGGATATCTCTTGATAAACAGAGAAAACCATTAATTTTACTGTACTTTGACCTTTTAGTATATGATTTTTAAGAACACTTTTATAAAATGGAAAATGTACATTAAATAGGTCTGAGACTAATATGGTCTCTATCCCCAAAATCATTTACAATGAAATCCTAACTCCCAAGATGATGACATTGGTAGGTGGGGCCTTTGGAAAGTTATTAGGTCATTATAGTAAAGGCATAAGGCTCATGACTGGATTACTGCCCTTATGAAAGAGGTCTCAGAGAGCTAGCTTATCTCTTCTGTCATGTGAGAGCATAGCAAAAAAGCGCCATCTATGAGTAAGGTAGTGGGTGCTCATGATTGAATCTGCTAGTGCTTTCATTTTTTTTCTGTTGTTTATAAGACACCCAGTTTATGATATTGTCCTAACAGTTTGAATGGACTAAGACAATGGCATACCAGAGTATGATGGGGTTCATAAAGATTTACAAACTTGATTGAGTTTTGAACTGGACTGGACAGCTTTTCATTTAGAACCCTCTTTACTTGGAAAAAAAATTACTGAACACAAAGTCCTTTCCTGAAAATAAATGAAGTGGGTCTTTTACACAATTGACAGTATTTTGTGTCCAATAATAAAATTTAAACTTTGAAGTAAAAACTATAATTTTGGGAAATTGTATTTGTTGGCATTGACAACGTCCCAATACTTAAAGTCTTTCCAATGGTTCCTAAGGAGATAAAAACAAATGTGACTTAAAAATATATCAATATAGTATAATGAAATATGTAAACGTTTGGAACACTTGCATGAATAGTTTCTGAATGAGCAATCCATGGTTTTATAGAATCACGAATAGGTAAAAAATCCATTCAAACAGCAAAACAGATAAATACTTTTAATATATGAAAAATTTATTGGTATGACTTCGGATTTTACATTATAATTCATCTTTACAAATATATCAATTGCAGGTTTTTAGTGAAATATCAAAAAAGAATATTTAGGGGCACATAGGTGGTCCAGTCTGTTGGGCATCTGCTTTCACCTCAGGTCATGATCCCAGAGACCTGGGATTGAGACTTACCTCACGTCTGCTTCCTTGCTCAGCTGTGAGTCTGCTTCTTTCTCTACGTCTGCCCTCGCCCCTACTCATGACCCTTCTCCCTGTCTCTCAAATAAATAAGTAATTTTGTTAAAGAATATCTATTAAAATATTCATGTCTTTTCCAAGGTAGATTTTCTTTGTGTACTTCATTCAAAACAATATAACTCAGCATTTAATGTTGAGACAGTCTAGACATAGACTGAAAATTCAGCTCTGTTCTGTCAAAGTAGCTATTATAGACATTTTTTAAATATTTTATTTATTTGACAGGGAGAAACACAGCTAGAGAGGGAACACAAGCAGGGGGAGGGAGAGAGGGAGAAGCAGGCCTCCCGCTGAATAGGGAACCCGATGTGGGCCTTGATCCCGGGTCTCCAGGATCATGACCTGAGCTGAAGGCAGTCGCTCGACCAACTGAGCCACCCAGGCGCCCCACTATTACAGACATTTTTAAAATTAAAAGACAATGTCACTCTTCTCACTGTTTTTGTTTTGAAAACCAGAGTTGTTTTTCACTGACATATGTATTTTCTAAACTAACAAATTATGGTTTTACTGCTACTTATAAGTAAATATCTAAAAATTTCTCATTGTAACAGTAAATAGCAGATATAACTCACATTAACAAATATTGTTCAGAGTATAAAAGGGTCTTCAGACCAAACATCTGGGCACTGTTCACACACCCATTTGTTTTCTGTCTGTTCCCATTAGAATGTGAGATTCGTGAGAACAGAAACCTTTCCTGACTTTGTCATCACTTGTATCCCATTGCCTGAACCAAGGCTTGGCAAAGAGAAGTGACAGTCATTCTCTCAGCTGTCCATGCTTGCCAATCAAGTTTTAGTCCTCCATATCCTGTTAAACACTGGCCCCCAGGCCTAATGGCTTCTGGTCACTTGTTAGCTGTGTTGTTTTCCTGTGTAAAGTCACCTAGATAGCAATTCTGTCTTCTCCATGCTGCTTGGGTCCTACCAGACCTCACCTGAGCCAGGAAAGATGAGGATATTATATCTTAATGATCTATAAATAGTATTCCTTAACTTCTGTAGGAAAATATATCTGCTCATGATAGGTCATGAAAATAGAATCCAAAATATATTTGAATAGTTCAAATTATTCTTTAGTTATTAAACCTTGCTTCTTGGCAGAATTCTTGAGTTAAATATATCTGCCAATTTATTTGTTCAATTATATTGAACATTTATATTTCCTACCACTGTATATTATGCATTTGCAACGATTGCTCTTGTAAGGACGGACAGTTTTCCTCAGCCAAAACTGCACTTCAGAAATCGTGTAGGCTATCTTCATATATTACTTTTCAAAAGTACCTCGTAGAAGTGTTATAAGCACAATTAATTGTTTGCAATTTGATTTGAGATCTGCAGGCAGAAAAGGTGAAATGTAATTTCCAAGTAGTTATGTTTACCATTATGGTTTAATGACATATATTAGCCATACAAACCCAAAGGGGACATAGCTTAGGGACAGGATTCTAGTACTTTATGCACAGAGGCAGCGGAGCGATTCTCATTAATGTTAATAGGAGTCAAACACTGTAAACCTTAAGGCAATGATCACAACACATCGCCTAATGCTGTTACAAGTAAACACCATCTTCTGAGAGAATTGTTTCTGCATATGCCTTTCAAAAACTACTTCACTATATTATTCACATGAGTATAAACTGGTAATGAAAGTGTATCTAGGCACAAATGAAACTTACTTAGTTTTAGTTAGTACTATTTTAAAAGCAGCAGCTCAGTAGAGAAATTTCAAGCAGAAATAATGACCAGAAAAGTAGTAGCATATTATCTGCTGTAGCAAGTAATGAGATCTAAGATCCAATTTCTTTTTCATTATATCTGAAATATTGAGATTTTTCTACTTTGTACTAAGAGTTGAGATTGATGCGAGGGATAAGTTATTTAGTATAAGAATCACAGTTTCTGTCTTTTTGAGTTTCATAGGAGATACATAAAAAATAAAGTCACAAAAAGAAGTATTTATAAGCTGTGTACTTTGAAGAAAATGTGCTTCTGGTTTTTGGCCGAGCATGCAATGAGCTTAGAAATTGTGACTCCAGAGTGACTGACTGGCTCTGTTGGTTAAGCATCTGATTCTTGATTTTGGATCTTGTCAGGATCTTAGGGTCATGAGATTGAACCCCACATTTGAGCTCTGTGCTGGGTGTGGAGCCTGCTTAAGATTCTCTCTCTCCCCCACCAAAAAAGAAGTTGTTACTCCATTCTAAAAACAAGTATAAAACAGATTTAGCTAAAAATGCGTAACTCGGGGCGCCTGGGTGGCTCAGTTGGTTGGGCGACTGCCTTCGGCTCAGGTCGTGATCCCGGAGACCCGGGATCGAGTCCCGCATCGGGCTCCCCTGCTCGGCGGGAAGCCTGCTTCTCCCTCTCTCACTCCCCTTGCTTGTGTTCCCTCTCTGGCTGTGTTTCTCTCTGTCAAATAAATAAATAAAATCTTTAAAAAAAAAAAATGCGTAACTCTTCTTAGATATTTCAGAGATGTGAAGTCATAAGGTAAACTCTAACCACACAAAATGGAGACAGACAGGCAGATACAAAAAATTATAACTTATAGGAACTGAAACTTGTGAGCACAAAGCTCTACTGGAAAAAGTATCAGGTATATTGTGTCTATCTTTCATAAGAAAAAAAATTACAAGACACACTAAAAGGCAAAAAATACAGTTTGGGGAGACATGGCAAACATCAGCGCCAGACTCAGATACAACAGGAATGTTTGAAATATATGACCAATAATATAAAACAACTATAATTTGTATTTATGGGTTCTTATGGATAAAGTAGACAGCATGCAAGAACACAGCCAATGAAGCAGAGAGTTGAAAATCCAAGGACAAATCAAAGAAAATACTAAGGATTAAAAGTACTATAATGGAAATGAACAATGCCTTGAATGGATTCATTGCTAGACTGGACATAGCTGAGGGAAGAACCTTTGATCTAGAGGATGTATCAATAGATACGTCCGAATCTGAAAGACTAAGAGGAAAAAAAAAAAAGAACTGGAAAAGAATACAGAATATCCAGGAACTATGGGACAACTACATAAGGTATAGTATAGCATAATGAGAATACCAGATGGAGAAAAAAGAGAGAAGGTAACAAAAGAATTGTTGAAATGATAGTGACTGAGAATTTCCCCAACTTAATGTCAGACACCAAATCAGAGATCCACAAAGTTTAGAGAAAATAAAACAGAAGAATATAGAAAAGAAAAGCAAAGGAAAATACACCTATGCAAATCACATTCAAATGGAAAAAATCCAAGGCAAAGAAAAAAGTCTTGAAAGAAGTCAGAGGAAAAAATATCTTCCCAGGAGAGGAGCAAGGATAAGAAGTACATCTGACTTCTCATAACCTATTCAAGTAAGAAAGGAGCAGAGTGAAACATTGAAAGAAAAAACACACCAGGCTAGAATTCTGTATCCTGCAAAATTATCCTCTAAAAGTGAGGAAGAAATAAGGACTTTCTCTGAAAGACAAAAGTTGAGGGAATTTGTTGCCAGTATACCTGACTTAGAAGGAAATGTTAAAAGAAGTTTTTGAAGAGGATGTGAATTATATACTTTAGAAATTTGGATCTATATAAAGGAAGAGCATTAGAGAAGAAATAGAGAAGGTAAAAGATTTTGCACACAAAGGAAACCATTAACAAAATAGAAATGCAATCTATAGAATGTGAGAGGATATTTGCAAATGATATATCTGACAAGGTGTTCATTCCAAAATATATAAAGAACTTGAACAACTCAATGCCAAAAAGAACAAATAATCTGATTTTAAAAATGGGCAGAGTACCTGAAGACATTTTTCCAAAGAAGATGTACAGGTGGCCCATAGACACATGAAAAGATGCACAATATCACTAATCATCAGAGAAATGTAAATCAAAATCAAAATTAGACCTTATACCCACAGAATAGCTAAAATTAAAAAAGACAAGAAATAACAGGTGTTGGCAAAGTTGTGGAGAAAGAGGAATCTTGGTACTGTTACTGGTAAACTTATTATTTTGCTTATTCTTAATTCATCTAACAGATAATGGTTTATTTAAAATAATAGCACATGACCAATGTATTTGATTATGATAGTTTATGTATAAGTGAAAGGAATAATAGTAATGATACATGGGACAAGAGGAAAGAATTAAGAATATTTTGTTATTATAAGAAAATATGTATAGTGTCATAAGAGAGTAAAACAGGCTGGGGTATTTTAAATTAGGTCACCAGGGAAGTCCTCATATATAGCATCGATCACTTGTCAAAAAGCAGGAATTTAAATACAAAGAAAGATTATGAAGCTACCGCCCACTTTGTGGAAGAAATGGTGGGTATTCAGTAGTTATGGTATTATGGTAAATGTGAGTAAATATTATACACATATACACTTGACACAAAATCAACAGAATTTCTCTTTATGGGATTATTAATTACTAGCTACATAAATTTGGCTATAAAATTGGCATAAAGGAATCACGTCTTTCTCCATTTATCTCACACTCTTTTTCTGCCAAGGATTTAACCATTATAAAAATCTTAAATCCCTGGGATTATCTTTAAATCTCCCTTATTTATTATCTTCCACATTTAATTGTTTATCTTTATCTTTATCTTCACATTTACATAGTCTCACATTTCTTCAGTATCTTTGAAATGATATAATGGTATTATTCACACTGGAATAAACATTCTAGTACATGTTTCCTGATGAACTTTTGCAAAAAATCTCTAGGATATCTTATTGAACCAGTGTTAGTTTGTGCTATGTGCTTTAGAATTTTGGAAAATATCATTCCCTTGTCTTTGGCTTCCATTAATTTGTTGGTAAGCCAGTTAGTCTAATTATCATTCTCTTACAGAAAATCTCTTTGTTCTCTTGGCCATTTTACATATTTTCTTTATTTTCCATAGTCCATAATTTACTCTGTTCTTTCTAGATATCTAGTTTTGAGATTTATTGGTCTCCCTAAATCTAAGAATTGGTTAAGTTCATTAACCCTAGAAAATTCTCACCCATCTCTTAGAATATTATCCCAGCCCTGCCTACTGTCTCTATTATCTCCTTTCAAATCTGAGCAGAAGTATGTTTGACTTCTTCATTTTCTTCCCCATCTTTTTTACCTACATTTTCTATTTCTATTTCTTTGTCTTTGGGCTGCCTTCTAAGTAGTTTCTTTAAATCCACCTTCCAGTTCTATAACACTCTCTCCAATTTTGTCCCACATGCTGTTGAGCCATCTATTGTACTTCTAGACATTCTGTTAGGCTTCCTTCCCAATTTACCTTTTCAATTTTATTCTAAACTTCTCTTAAATACAAAACTGTATTAAGGTGTTTTATTGTGTGTTTTCTAATTGGTCACTCAAAGACCTTTGCATGTTTAGTTCTGAAGTATATTGATTTTTCTGTTTCCTGCATGCTGGCTTATTTCCTTTTGTGTTCTTTAACTTCCAATTCTGAGATCATATTGTTTTAATTTTTCCTGTGTAAGTTTTAAAGACATAGATTTAAATATTTTCTTACAAATAAGATTATATTTACTATGAAGTCAGGGCCACTTTATTTTTTATTTTATTTAAAAATATTTATTTATTTGAGAGAGAGAGAGAGAGAGATTGAGAGAAAGCATGAGAGGGGAGAGAGAGGGAGAAGCCGACTCTCTGCCAAGCATGGATTCACATGTAGCGCTCAATCCCGGGACTCCAGGATCGTGACCTGAGCCAAAGATAGTTGCTTAACCAACTGAGCCACCTGGGCACCTCTGAATAGTTGATTTTTGTTTAGCTTTATTTGTTTATTTTACAGTCTACTCAGGGAGCCTTTAGAAGCTTATTTACTTGCAGATGTCCCCCTCCTCTCTTCCTTAGCACACATTTGCTTCAATATTTTTTCAAATTTTAAAATTTCTGAGGTTATGTCAATTTTGGTTCCAGTGGATTTTCCTAGCTCAATTATTTAAATTAATGTTTTACAAGAGGCTGCAGAGAAAGAGGAACCCTTACACTGTTGGTGGGAATGCAAGTTGGTGCAGCTGCTTTGCAAAACAGTGTGGAGATTCCTTAAAAAATTAAAAGTAGAGCTACCCTATGACCCTGCAATTGCACTACTGGGCATTTACCCCAAAGATACAGATGTAGTGAAAAGAAGGGCCATGTGTACCCCAATGTTCATAGCAACAATGGCCACAATTGCCAAACTATGGAAAGAGCCAAGGTGCCCTTCAACAGATGAATGGATAAAGAAGATGTGGTCCACATAAACAATGGAATACTACGCCTCCATCAGAAAGGATGAATATCCAACTTTTGTAGCAACATGGACTGGATTGGAGGAGATTATGCTGAGTGAAATAAGCCAAGTAGAAAAAGTTAAGTATCACATGGTTTCACTTACTTGTGGTACATAAGGAGTAATATAGAGGACAGTAGGAGAAGGAAAGGAAATGGGAAGTAGGGTAATTCAGGGTAAGAAAGGAAACATGAGAGACTTTGGACTCAGAAACAAACTGAGGGTCTTGGAGGGAGGAGGTGGGGGATGGGAGAGCCTGGTGGTGGGTATGGGGGCACCTATTGCATGGAGCACTGGGTGTGGGGAATGGGCAATGAATCTTGGAACACTGAAAAAATAAAATAAATTTAAAGTCAAAAAAAGAAAAAACACCCAGAACATAAATTAAAAAAAATTAATGTTTTACAAAATATCTTTTGTAAAAAAATGGGAATTTTTAAAGATTCTTAATTGAAAGTGTTTGGCCTTATTTCTCATCTTATTATATTTCTGGAGTTTATGTTACAAACTCTATTCATGTCTAAGTCCTAAGAATTTTATTCACTGTAAAATTCACTAACCTTTCCCATTCACTGCAAAACTCACTAACCCTTTCTGCATGAATTTAAGAGTCAACTGTAGTGTTAATATAGGACCATGCTAATAAAGAAATCCAAGGAGGAAGAAGATAATACATGAGGTAATGATATCTATGCCCAGAACAGCTAAACAAAATGATAGGGAAAGTAAAATTCTGAAAAGAGCACAAGACTTAAGTGTATTTGAAAGAAATTAATTTCTGACTGTAGATTTCTAGTGGATTTTAGGGTTGTCTTCAAAGAACTAGGTTATGTGGGCGCCTGGGTGGCTCTGTCGTTAATTAAGCATCGGCCTTTGGCTCAGGTCATGATCCCGGACTCCCAGGATTGAGCCCCACATCAGGCTCCTTGCTTGAGGGAGGCCTGCTTCTCCCTCTCCCACTCCCCCTGCTTGTGTTCCCTCTCTCACTGTGTCTCTTTCTGTCAAATAAATAAATAAAATCTTTAAAAACCGAAACAAACAAACAAACAAAAACAAAGAACAGTGTTATGCCAAGGACACAAAATTGCCCTTTTGGTAATAAGAGGTATGTTGAAACATAGCTCAAAGACTGCTTCTGGAAGAAGAAATCATATATAGACATTTCCAGAATTGTAATGGGTGGCCCCAGGATCCAGAAAATAAAGAATATCAAGAGAATAAGCATACATAAGGAAGAAGTAGGAAAAACACACAATACAAATATAAGTTCACAATTTTTCCTTCTTACTTGATGCCTAATGCTTAGCTTATGTTCATTCAAATACAATCAGAAAATAAAAAAACAAAAAAACAAAAAAACAAAAAACAAAAAACAAAAACCCTCTAAAAGCCAGCATCAGTGATTCCAGTCCAAGATGAAGACACAGGAAGACTGAAGTCATCTCCTCCACAGAACATACTAAATTGTTTCCATTTGTGGAGGATTTCCTCCTGAAGAAGAATGGAGGGCTGACTAAATAGCTTCTACCTAACAAAATATCTGTAAGAACAGCAAGAGAGACAGAGACATGGGAATGAAGGGAATTCCCACCCTGATGCTGTGAACTATTACGGAGGGATAGTACTGAGGGACTGGGAACAGATTCTTCTGTCCTTGGCCACCAAAAAAAAAAAAAAAAAAAAAAGTTATGGTTTAAAGAGCAAGTATATCAAAGAGCTAGCCCTGGAACTCTGCCAAAACACGGAGGCACTGTTGGAACTCTCTCAGGGTCAGAGGGGTTGGGGAGTGACAAGATTTACACTTCCCCTTACCTTAACAATGTGACTGGGAGCAAAACCTGTGCCCATAGCTAGCCTGCACTGGGTTCCTTATCCTGTACCATTCTTGGGTGCCCCGGGACATGCAAAAAAGCTGAGGTTTAAAAGAGCAACTGGCATATAAAAAGCCAGCTCTCGAACTCTGCCTAATGGCAAAGGAGCTACTGGAACTCTCTTTGGGTGGGCGAGGCTGCTGGATATTGTCTATGGTCAATTTCCACCCTAAAAGCACACAACAGTGCTCAGTCTGGGTCCCAGCCATTCTCCCAAGATGGTCACAAGGAAGTGCACAGCAGGACATCTCTGGTTAGTGCTCATGGCAGCTCGAGATTTCACATCAAGGTGACATAGGAACGAAGCGCCCTGAATGCTCCAGGCCCCTATCACTTCAGCTTCAGACAGCTTGCTAGGACACCCCTGGGGGACAGTACTCAGAAACCCCCCAGCTGATTGCTTCAGATCCAGTTGGCCTGCCAGAGTGGCCCCGTGTGGAGTGGCCCAGGAACGGCTGGCCCATGCTCGCGTCAGCTCCAGCTGCCCCACGAGGGCACCTCCTACGCAGAACACCTTGGGACAACAGCTTGCACCCACTTCATCTTTAGTTGTCCTGCCACAGGAGTGCTATGTGGAGAGCCCCAGGACTCAGCTCACACCGGCTGCAGCTCCAGCCAGCCAGCAAAAGTCATCAAACACCCACAGTCTACACAGGGGGCCATCATAAAAGAGACCATTCCTTCAAGTCTAGGAATGCTCTGTCTGATCCATAGCAGCGAACACAGAAAGTCAAACAAAATAGAGGGACAGGGAGTGTGCTCCAAAAGAAAGAACAAGACAAAAACCTCAGAAATAAGACTGCATGATCAATAGATGTCTAATTGTTTTCTGATTTCACTTAAACATAAGATAGGAAAGGGCACCTGGGTGGCTCACTCGGCTCAGGTCATGATCCCAGGACCCTGGGATTGAGCCCTCCATTGGGATCCTTGCTCAGTGGGAAGCCTCCTTCTTCCTCTCACACTCCCCCTGCTTGTGTTCTCTCTCTCGCTGAGTCTCTCTCTGTCAAATAAATAAATAAAATCTTAAAACAACAACAACAACAAACAACAAAAAAAGAATAAGATGGGAAAAGTTTGGTGGATGGGAGAAAGAGATTCAGGTAAAATGTGATGGTTTGCTTATATATTTCTTCATAAAACACAATCGACAAAGTAGAAAAATCAGTTTCATATAAAAAAAACCCCAGAAACCGGAGGAGAATAGACACTCAAAAGGTTAAGTCAGAAAAGTATTATGCAGAGGGCAAGGTCCAGTCCTGGAATCAGGACTTGAGTGACATTCAGAGTAGTGAATGTGAAATTCCCATCCCTCTCCCTTCATCTGTTCTCATAAAAGTGGAAGTCAGGCTTATGAACTGCTTAGCCCCAAAGAAAGGCCCATAAATACGCTGTAATGCAGATATCCTTTGAGTTAGCCTGGGTATGAAGTCCTATGCCTGGGCTCTGTCCAGGAGAAAATTTCCAATAAGCTCTTTTAGAAACTTACTCTTATATTGGATAGATCAGGAGTGCCAGTCATGAAAGACGCAGACCTAAACAAGGAAACTGACAGACAATAAAACACATCAGGAGATGACAGAGACGTGTCTTCAAATTACAAGAAAAAAACATTTTCAATCTGGCATTTATGGCAAAAAAGCATAAAGATATTTTTAGCAATTCAAGATCTCAAAGCATTTATCTCCTATGTCCTCATTCTCAATAATTTTTCAAAATTCGAATTGAGAGTTACAGATCTGAGGGATTAAAAATGGAAGAAGCATTGGGAACTCATTGTGTGATGAAGTATGAGTGTCAACAGCTACCCGATAGAACTAGGAGCCAAACCAACCAGTCTGACTGGAGTTGAAGGATGGAGAGCAAGAAAGTGTTGCCTCCAAGGGGAAACATAAAAAAGTAATTCATCAGGTAGAGTATTGATTTGCACATGCCGAGGAGATAATTTGGGTTCTACTGGAAATGTGGGGGATGATCTGATGAAGCCAGCACCCCTAGGGTGGAAATAAATTTAAAAGTTGAAAGTTTAATGAATGGGGAAAAAAAAACACATTTAGGGAGAAATGTTTAGATCATATACCATTTAACAATTATGTTATGACTAACAGAAGAACAAGTATTTAGATTCAGCAGACTTGCTCTTGAATTCTGACCCAGCCACTTATAAACAAGGTAATTTAAATCAATTCCTTGAGCCACTGAGTCTTAGTTTTATTACCTGTAAAAGATGATGTCAATGTCTATCTGAAAAAGAATGTGGGGATGATTAACTTAGCAAAGTTATATTCAATATTTAGAACAAGATGTGAAAAATAAAAAGATAAAGTTGATAGAACAAGATAGGAAAATTGATCAATAACTGATAGGAAGGTTATTTGTCCAAAAAAGCAACCTCATTTAAAAGCTGCAGATTTCCCGAAGAATGGTTCAATTGTCTCTGTTAGCCTTTAGAGAAGATAATTATGTAAGTAAATTACTAACAGTAAAATCCATTTAAATTAGGAATAACAACTCTAAATATTTCAGAGAAAAATCGAATTGAGATTTTTAGAAACAGGTATTTGACAAAAAATTATATATTATTAAAACATGTGAAGTATACCTGCAAAATTTAGCTGGGCTAACAATAATACACGTTAAAGTAAACTACTGTTATGGCCGCTCACAGCCACATGTTGAGTGGTACCATGCCCTAAATTGGTTCCAGGAAAAGAGGTTCATTTTCAATGGTGCTACATCTTCTTTATCCATTCATCCCTTTGTGGACACTTAGGGTGTTTCCATGTCTTGGCCATCATCAGTAATGCTTCAGTGAACATCACAGTGCATATACCTCATGAAGGTAGCTATTTCATTTCCTTTGGGTATATATCAGAAGTGGGATTGCTGACTCATATGAAAGTCCTATTTTTAATTTCTTGAGAAACCACCACACTGTTTTCCCTAGTGGCTATCAAAATCTACATTTCCACTAATAGTGCACCAAGACCCCTTTTACTACACCTCGTTACCAACACTTATTACATCCTAAACAGGTATACAAGATGTTTAGGAGTAAACATCTTAAAGAGGTATAAAATAATGTCTTGTGATTTTGATTTCGATTTTCCTGATGATGAGTGACTTTGAGCACATTTTCATGTATCTGTCAGACATTTGTAAGTCTTCTTTGGAAAAGTGCTTATTCAGGTTCTTCGCCCATTTCTTACTTAGGTTATTTTGGTTTATTGGTATTGAGTTGTATGAGTTCCTTATACAAATGGGATATTGAACCTTTATTGGATATACATATGGTTTACAAATATTTTCTTCCATTCTATATGTTACCTTTGCATTTTGTCGATTGTTTCTTTTGTTGTATAGAAAGTTTTTAATTTGATGCATTACCACTTGTTTGTTTTTGTTTTTGTTGCCTGCACTTTTGGTGTCAGATACAAAAAAAAAGTCATTGCCAAACCACATAATAACACACACACACACACACACACACACACACACACAGCAAAAACTAGAAATCATTTGAAAAAGGTATTCAGATAGTAATTCAACAAAGTCATTACTATATTATCAGAACTACTTAGTCATTCATATTCTAAAAATCAAATGCAGTTTCTATTATTTTTTAATGTAAAGACAATGAAAGTTTTGCCTGTAGAATTTTGTTTGCAAAGTAGTTTAAGTTCCAATTCAGTAGATTAACTTTGTTCTATCCCCGAAGATAAATACTTCCTTTCTATATTCTCCACATGGTTTTCCACGTATTTAAAGTCTTAGCTTTCCAGAAGGCTATTACCTTTCTTGGTATGAAAAACAATTTCCAAATATTTTGGTCATATTCATAGATTTAAGTAGGCCCAATTGAAATACACATTCTTATATATCTTCTGAGATAATAACAGAATCTTGCTATAGTCTGTCTCTCTGACATGACAGAGAATCCCAGTGGATATCAGCACTGGAAATCAAATCTTTTAACTGAGCCAAAATAGACCCTTTCCTTGAAAGTCATTTTCAGAAACAGTGTTCTCTGAAGCAGAACATTCTGGAATATTATGTCCCTCAAAACATTTGGGTCCTTTAGCTTAAATGTATATCTCATCATAAACCATTACCTACCTTGAAATTCCAGAGTGCAAAAATCTGTTGCTTATAAATAGCATATTTATATGTTAAATATCTGCAGCTCATGGACTTTCATTCCTTTTTTATTCTTATTGCCCTGAAGACAATTTCTAAAATGATTTTAGAGATACCGAGTAGTAAATGAGGTGGTCCTCCGAGAGAGCGTAGTATGAAAGCAGTTTAGTTAGAAATATCCCAAGCAATCATTTGATTTTATATGTGTGCTCTAAGGTACGGTAGATGGAACAAGGGGATGAGAGCTTGCTCTCTCACCTGTAATTAAAGTGATAAGATCTCAGAGCTTTTGAATGGAATCATATGGCAATTAAATTACTAAGAAAAATATAGTATACTCTTTGTGACCAGAAAACATCTATTGCCACTATAACACAGAGTTTGAGCAAACATTTTATCTTTCTATGTAAAATACTTACAAAATTTAAAAATCACCAATTTACATAGTAGTTTTGGAATTTTTACATTTTAGTATATATTGATTTGTCAATGACCAGTGCTTAACTGTATCTTGCTTTCCAACTTACTAAACAGTTCAAAATAAAAACAAGAGTTGATGAACACTCTATTCTTAACATAAAGGTGAAAATAAGTAAGGGAAATCTCATGTCTATGATCTGTGGCCTGAGATATTTTATCTTGAAATAATTTAATGGCTTACTGTGTCTACTTCAATGGCTGCCTTGAGGCTTTGTTTGTTCGTTTGTTCAAATAGGGATCATCCTCAAGAAGGACAGGCACAGTCAGGCTCATTACAGCCTTAGCTGATTTTCTAAAGTAACATCTAAGTCTCTTTAACATTACAAACAAACTTTCAAAAGTCTTAACTATTAGCACTAATTTTTCTTCAGAAGATTAAATTAAAGAAGACATTTTTTTTTAAAGATTTTATCTATTTATGTGACAGAGAGAAACACAGCTAGAGAAGGAATGTAAGCAGAGGGAATGAGAGAGAGAGAAGCAGGCTTCCTGCCAAGCAGGGAGCCCGATGCAGGGGCTCGATCCCAGGTCTCCAGGATCATGACTGAGCCAAAGGCAGTCGCTTTACAACTGAGCCACCCAGGCGCCCCAACTTCATTCTTTTTAAGGAGTAGGCTTTCTGTTCCACCATTTTGCTGACACCATCACTATATAAATTTGCAGAGGCTTTGCATTTTTATTGTATTTCCATCTTTGATTATTTCTTTATAAAAAACTCTTGGAAATAGAAACTGAAGGCAAGACTTTATTTCCAAAATGATTTTGAATTTACATGAGGATCATATTCATTTATTTTTATGAAGAAACATATCATGTTTCTTGTTTGTTTGCCATTTTGGTCACAAAAGTTTACAGTATAGGATGTAGTATATTATATCATCTTGTTCTCTGCATATTTTTTGTGTGTAGCATCCTATATGTTAAGAGAAGGTTTTCCAGACTGAGGTATGTGAACAAAGTTTGGTCAGTGACTTGAGGTAGGCATGGCTTCACGCACCCATGATAGAGGCTGGGCCTATCAAAACTGATTTATAGCCTCCTAACTTCAAAAAGGATCAATTTATATGCGAAGTCACCTTTCCTCAGTTGAGCCACACAAAGTTAAGAGATTCTAATTCTTTTTGTTTTTTACTGATGTCGCAAGGGTCAGTTCTTAATCTCCCATCCCCAAACATAATATTTTAGCTTTATTTGCCTTGCCTGGTCAGTTGTCCAAATGGTAATGCGGGAATTCTATGTCTTTTCTTCTTGGGAATTTGCTTAATTATGATGGATTTTATATTTTGAATTTTTGTACAGCTCCAAAAAATGTTTTAGCAATGGAGTATTTTGTAAAATATATCCAAAATTCATAAATAAATAATCTGCCTCTTCTGTAACAGTGTAATCACTCAATGCATGAGGCAAATGTCAAATGTTCGTTTTTATTCTTTTACTCTTTGCTGACTGGAAGGGTAATTGCTAACAAAACAAAACAAAGCCTAACTTTCTTCATGTAATTTTCTTTTTCTTTGGTCCTGCAGAATGATCATTTTAATATACTTTTTTCTCACTTAAAAGCAATAATACACATTCATTTTAGAAAATCCAGACAATGAAGAAAAATGCAATAATCCAACAATATTATCCAAAGTCTTGTGACTCAGAAAACCTCTGGGAACATTATGATATAGGGATTTTCAGCTTTTCTCTCCATTAAAATGAACACAGATGTCCTAAAGGGAAAATATAATGCATTATTTTATATCTATATTCTACTTTGTTCATTCAACATCATGAGAATTTATCCTTCTCCTTAAATGTGTTATGATAACATATACTATTAACACAGAATTTAATTAACAATTCTTTTATTGGGTGCCTGGGTGGCTCAGTGGGTTAAAGCCTCTGCCTTAGGCTCAGGTCATGATCTCAGGGTCCTGGGATCAAGACCCGCATTGGGCTCTCTGCTCAGAGGGGAGCCTGCTTCCTCTTCTCTCTGCCTGCCTCTCTGCCTACTTACGATCTCTCTCTGTGTCAAATAAACAAACAAAATCTTAAAAAACAAAAAACAATTCTTTTATTATTGGATTCTGATGTTATTTTATAATTTTAACTTCTTTATATCAAATTCCAACTCATAGGGGCGCCTAGGTGGCTCAGTCCTTAAATGTCTGCCTTTAGCTCAGGTCATGATCCCGGAGACTCGGGATCGAGTCCCACATCGAGCTCCCTGCTTGGTGGGAAGCCTGCTTCTCCCTCTCTCACTCCCCCTGCTTGTGTTCCCTCTCTAGCTGTGTTTCTCTCTGTCAAATAAATAAATAAAATCTTTAAAAACAAAAACAAAAACAAATTCCAGCTCACAAAACATTATGTGCATATCTTATTATAACCTTAACTATATTCTCAGATGTTAGATTATTAAGTCAATGTACATGAACGCTTTTAAGGATACCAATATAATATGTCCCACACCCACACATATACATGTGATAACATGATTTTTTAAAGATTTTATTTATTTATTTGAGAGAGAGAGAGTGAGTGAGAGAGAGCATGAGGGGAGAAGGTCAGAGGGAGAAGCAGAATCCCCACAGAGCCGATGGGGCACTTGATCCTCGGACTTCAGGATCATGATCCGAGCTGAAGGCAGTGGCTTAACCCACTGAGCCACCCAGGGGCCCCATAATAACATAATTTTATCAGTAAATTATTCAGTCATCACTGTCCGCTGAACACTAAAAATGACAAGGCACAGTGAGTTTAGAAATGAGACCTAAATGAGCTCAAAATGTGTAACAGATTGACCTACAAACTAGCTAAATACGGGAAGTTAATTTGTTTTAAACTTCTTAGCAAGCAATGACAGAGGGGTGACCTTATTAGTGACATTACTTATATTATCTACGATGGATATTGAACAGTACTTCTGTAGATGGCAATCCTCCTAAAGGAGGAAGATTAATAATTTATAATTATTTATAATATGTAAAATAATTCGTAATTTTTATAAGCATTTACTATTTATATAAGCATATCTTTACTGGGTTTTTTAAAAATGTAAATATAGGGCGCTGGCAATAGGACAAAATTCATTTCCATAAGATTATTTATACAGAGGCTCAAAATGATTTGTTCAAACTATTCACTTGCTTCTGGTCTTTAAATGAAAATAAGTGAAAAAATAAATTTTGGAATATAGTGCAAATGCAGATGCAAAAATATTTCCTTCAAAAACTTTGCTTTGGAAAGTATATCTCAATTGGGCTTTTGTGAAATAATGAGTGACAGTGTGTTGGAGATTATACACTACATATCCAATGGAATCACAGGACAAACTTGCTTATAGGGTTTCTCTGTGTGTGTGCACATGGGTGTGAGTGCATGTGTGTGAAATATAGGAGAAGGTGGTGCTAAGAAAGCCTGTACAACTTGAGAACACCCGAATTATAGCTTTTTAATACCCAGAAAGTAAGACAAAGACTAGAAAATGAATGTTAGATTAATCAGATGTTAGATTATTAAGCCAATGTACATGAACACTTTTAAGGATATCAATATAACATGTCTGGGCTCTCTGCTCAGAGGGGAGCCTGCTTCCTCTTCTCTCTGCCTGCCTCTCTGCCTACTTACGATCTCTCTCTGTGTCAAATAAATAAACAAAATCTTAAAAAACAAAAAACAATTCTTTTATTATTGGATTCTGATATTATTTTATAATTTTAACTTCTTTATATCAAATTCCAACTCATAGGGGCGCCTAGGTGGCTCAGTCCTTAAATGTCTGCCTTTAGCTCAGGTCATGATCCCGGAGTCCCTGGGACTCATGCTCTCTCTCTTGCTCTCTCTCAAATAAAAAATAAAATCTTTTAAAAAATAAAAAATCAAATTAAAAAAAATGTAGAATTTCCTTCTCTCATTTCATGGTTTACAGTTTGTTGAAGCTCGCTGAAATTTTGATTTTTTTTTTTTTTTGAAACTTAGTAGGGCTTCAGCTTTAGACTGTCATGGAAACAATGACTTGGGTGGCACATTTTCCTAAGATAGGGGTCTTGTAGGAGTTTAGAAGCCAGAGAACTAGCTGGTCATTTGTTTTTTTTCTCATGCTCAGTTGACTTGAATCTTCTCTCTTAAAATACTGTTATTTTTTGTGAATAAAAGAGTAAATGTCACAGTTCCTAGACTCACCTGCCCTGGGTCTTCTCTATCAGATGCATCTATAATTTGTGTATAGCTTTCATCTTTTCAAAGTGCACTAGGCCTTCAGTTCCTCCAAAAGATTATCAGGTAATTTAGAAACCAGTAAAAAAGAAAAGAAAATAATAGCAGAATATCCACAATATTTTAAATGAGCAGAAGTTCTTACCTGACTATTCCCATTGCACAGTTTCCAGATGAACAGAGATGTTAAGATTATTTTCTATGAAATCAAAGTTCAATAAAAAGCCAGGAATTTTGGTATTATTCTTGATATATGCAATGTTCCAAAATAATAAATGTGTCTGAAGCTGTTCATCTGCTATGTCACAGATGATGTGACAATCATGCATACTCATGATGTCACAGATGATGTGACAATCATGCATATTCATGATGTCACAGATGATGTGACAATCATGTATACTCATTATTTTTTTTAAAAAAGCATTGATTTATTTTTTGACATACAAGAGGATAAGAAAACATAAGATTCTTTTAACTAAAAAAGGAGGAAATGATGTCTATACATCTTTTACAATTATATACATAAATTTTACAAATTTGAATATCACTTGTGGTGATTAATTAGGAGGAAAAACTTCCTTAGAGATAAAGGTTACCAGGTTACCTTCCAGAGGAAATTCAAGGGCAAGTATTTTATGATTGCTTCATGAAGAAAAAAAAAAGATGATAATCTGGTGTATAAGATTCACTTTCTAAGTCTAATAAATTATTTCTTTCAACATGCTTTCATTATTTAAAATTCTATTTCATCTACCAGAGTCAACTACTGTTTCCTCTTTTGTATCTGTCTTGTGTTTCTCTCACAAGCAGGTGTTAATTAGAAGAGGCTGTGGTTTCAGAGTTCTGTACAAAATCACATTTCTTAGTGTTGGTTATAACAGTGAAACAAGAAGGGAACAAAAGGCTTTTAAATTGAAAAAAATTAAAAACGCATTATAGGGGGACTTAATATCTTGTTTCCCCATAATTTTTTCAAATATTTTTTATCTTTCAATTATTTTTTTTTCCATCAATGTAACTAAAGTGAAAGAGATGTGGTGCACAAATTATTGACATAAACACAAGCAACAGTCTGGAATCAAAATTTCAGCGAGCTTCAACAAACTGTAAACCATGAAATGAGAGAGGGACATTCTGCATTTTTTTTAATTTAATTTTTTATTTTTTAAAAGATTTTATTTTTTGGAGGGTGCCTGAGTGGCTCAGTTGGTTAAGCGACTGCCTTCGGCTCAGGTCATGATCCTGAAGAACCAGGATCAAGTCCCACATTGGGCTCCCTGCTCGGTGGGAAGCCTGCTTCTCCCTCTCTCACTCCCCCTGCTTGTGTTCCCTCTCTGGCTGTGTTTCTCTCTGTCAAATAAATAAAATATTAAAAAAAAGATTTTATTTTTTATTTGAGAGAGAGTGAGCGAGAGAGAGAACATGAGCAGAAGCAGAGGGAGAAGGAGAAGCAGGTTCCCCTGCTGATCAGGGATCCCAATGCAGGGCTCCATCCCAGGACCCTGGTATCACTACCTGAGCTGAAGGCAGATGTATAACCAACTGATCCACCCAGGTGCCCAATTTTCTACATTTTTCTATTTTGCAGCAACTGAATAATTCTTCACATTGTTAGAACAATACAGATTGATAATTATTTGTAAAATATGAAGGGTGTCCATTCGGAAAATAAAATAGCATACAAAATGAAAAAAAATAGCTTAAAAATATACTCTAGCAAATCTAAGACGTAGAGAAAGAAAAGGTACAAAATATATATAAAATTTAAAATAGGAACAAAATTAAGGTGTATTTATTTTGTTTAAGGAGATAATTTCTGGGGTGCCTGGGTGGCTCAGTCAGTTAAGTGTCAACTCTTGATTTCAGCTCCAGTCTCAGGATCATGAGATCAAGCCCTGTGTCAGGTTCCCTGTTGGGCACGGAGGCTGCTTAAGATTCTCTCCCTCTCTCCCTCTGTCCCTCCCCCTGACATGTGCTTGTACAAGTTCATGGACACACACTCTTTCTCTCAAATAAATAAATATATCTTTTTAAAAAGAAGACAATTTTTTTTGAAAAAGTAGTTTAAATAAAGCCAGAGTCACCTGTTTTATGTGACAGTTATATTTCAGCCATGGAAAGATTAATGTGGAAGGGTCAGACGGACATATTTAGTATATAAGGCCATAGGAAGCATAGTCCTATAGTCTTCTTCACCCATAAAGCAAAACTAAAGAAAAATAAAACAAAATGAAATGAAGCACAACAAAACAAAATAAAAGATCATGTGTTATTTCCAAGGTTTTGAGAGACATTCTCTCTGGTTTTTCAGAATATATTAATATCTGTTCTTTTTGACTAATGATATTTTATACTCTGAAAGCTTTAAATTTACCTGCATAGGTAGCTATTTACATTTTAAAAATGAAGGAATTAAAGAAGAAAAAGAGAGAGAGGAGGAGGGAGCATAGATGGGAATAGTCCAATAATACTAACATGTGTGGAGTTATGTATGAGTCTAGTTTCTAAAATTGAACATTAATTTGGTGATAGATCAAGGGAACAAATAAAGCAATGGCATTCTGTCTGACATAACATCCAGTCACCTATTTTGTGGCTGGGTTTGCTTACATTCTTGCATTTCAAGTAAAGATAAGTTTCAGGTAAAGATGAGTTTAAGATGAGCCCATACATGGGGAACACATGGTCAATCAGACATGGCAATGCAAATAATTTATACAGATGGCACTACTTAGTTCTGTTAAAGTTATATTGAGTTAAGTTTTATGAAATGCATAAAACTGTTCCATGCCTTAGCTTTGGCATACAGAACTCTGTGTTGTTCATTTTCCATTCCACATTCTCAGTAAAACCCGTCAACATCGGAATCTAATTCTGTTTTACTTTTTTATATAAAACAAATTAGATAATCCATTAAACAAATGGGAGGAAAGAGCATTAATGATATGTTGCACTTGCATTATGAAGTTAATTGGATTAACTAAATTAGCTCTTTTAAATTCAGGCCTGCATATGTTTTTAATGTTTAAAGCAAGACATGATTGGGAGAACTCACATTTCCGGGATTTTCATTCTTCATTACAAAGCAGAGGTCCGTAATGCATTTGTTTCCTAAGTTTCCAATGAGACTATAGACCATTAACAAACTCAAATTTGAAGAAGAAAGGAAGAAATAAAGGAAGGAAGGAAGAAAGAAGGAAGGAAGGAAGGAAGGAAGGAAGGAAGGAAGGAAGGAAGGAAGGAAGGAAGAAGGGGAAAAATTTAGAGAACAGAATAAAGACAGAAAAGAGTCATGGACATTTCAATAAGTCATAGTCCTACAAACCAGCATAATCTCATTTAGAGTAGAATGAAAACCATGCAACAAGAGTATACTGGACCTGGTGGTTCGGCCTCAAGATACCATGACTTTCTCAGGTAAGACCTCATTGGGATCATGGAAAGATCCAAGGTTCAGAGTTCTCTGTACAAGGAAAAGGTTTTGCTTGAGAGTAAAATCCTACTCGGGAAATATTGAATGCCTTGCCTTAAGGAGCAGGACAATCTTAAATTCAAGCTCCCTGGAGCCTAACAACTGTGACTGTGGTTGTTCCAATGACACAGCTGAAGTTTCCCAGCCAGATTAATGTTACAAATTTCAAAGTCAGGGTGAAAGGTGGTATGCCCTTTTACCCACTGGGAATGCTCAAGTATTCCTTTTAGTGTCACATAGATCAGTGCAGTATGAAGTGGTACGTTCTTCAATAAGAGATGTATTTTAAAACTGGTCTGATTCTAAAATTTGTATCATAATATTCGGTATTTTTTTACATTCAGAAGCAGAAATTGATTTTGGAATATATTCATTCTAATTTTCCAGTAAGTGGCAAATGTGAATGTCTTTGAGTATATAGTTCTTGATTTGAAGAAATGCTACTCATCACTAAGTTGTGCCAATTCCCATAATAGGAAACGGGTGAAGAACTTATGGTGTGCAATACTTTCATTTTATTATTCTTATGGTAAGAGTTAATAAAGACTGGTTACAAAGACTTATTTTGACTTTTACCAAGAAAGGTAGCATAATTACATCACAAATTATATATAATACAAATTATACCAACTTAGATTTGGCTAAAAATCCAGAAATTAACATATAAGCCACAGTTGTGAATAAACAAGAGTTTAGAAATTCACAATTCATCAAGTATACTTATCTATAATAGATAACTGTTGGCTTTTGCTTAATAATTTTCACTTAGTATATGTGTATGTCATATTTCACAGTTACATTTACAGAGATGATTACTTTTATTTACATAACACATAAGATATGTGTATCTTGAAACAAACATCTCAATTACATTACTTTTACAAAAATACTGCAATTTATAACAAATTGGCTTTTTTTTCTTTAACTTTTCAATGTCATATATATAACAGGTTATTTATATATGTGTTAATTTGGGTCAATATCTACACAAAAATAGAGTGTGCTGTCTCAGTAATAACACAAGAGAATACTAATTATGCCCATCTTTGCATCCTCAAACTAATCACAAGCTGTACTGAACACAAGGGTCAGGAAACTCTTCTTTGAAACTAAGAAACACCTACAAACAAAATTTCATCTTAAGAAAAGCCAGTCAAACATTTTGTAAAGAAGCTAAACTAAGGAATACTCTAAGAGAGGGTGCAACCCTCTTGCGTCATGAGGGGAAAATATGGAGCAGGTTTCCACATACATGTGGGATAGATGTTTTCTGAGGCAAAATCAGTGACCTGCTCATCACAGATTAAATGGCATGATAAGTTACAGTAACATTCCTGAACCTCACATCACAGGTTTGTAGAAAATATGAAAGTAAAAGTGTAGCTATACAATATTTGAGAACAGTTGAAAAGCATAGCATGGGAAAGGAGTATCCGCAGAAGTGACACGTGTCCAAACCAAAACCTACGTAGCTTTGTCACGCAAAATGTTGAGCAAATTCCAAAAAGCACAAGGAGGAAAGTTATTCCAAAAATGGAAGAAATTAATAAAGTTTTGTAACTTTGCAATCTCTATATATATTTGGGGATAATCAATAACTGTTCAATATTAAGTGCATCAAAAAACCTATGTGGCGTCACTCTAGCAATATTCTTTCAGTTAGTGAGGGAATTTCAGTAGTATTTATGTGTCTTATATAGTTTTTAAGCTTTAGTTTTTATATTTATTTTATAATTTAGTTATTGGGAATGATACACTCTTCATCATGTTATTTATGTGTAAATACGTTTCATGTGTTTGAAAGAAAGGACACAGAGACAATCAGATAAGGATCTGTGAGAAGGCTCCTATGGTCCTCAGTGGAAGGGTCAGCGTACTAGGTTGGCCAATCACCACGGAACTCAGACAAAGCATCAATCCCTGCACCTCATAGAGAGCGTTGAAATGGGTTTCCTGTGGACCATGACCGTGAGGCCATCCTCGAAAGGATATGTTCTCTAGCACCTTTCCCTCCAGCTTCCCCACTAGCTTAATCCACGCTTACCTTTTTGGAGCACTGGCCTGCTAGCATTAACCAAGCATGTGTGTCCGCAGCCATATTCTCTGTATTGTCTACTGTGCATTACGACGCCAAAGATTTTACACTTACCTTTGAGGTACTACTGAAAAGAAAATAGTGCAGAAGCTAAATTTGGTTTTGGTTCCAAATATGGTGTGTGAAGTTAAATTTATGTTACAAAATTTTATTTTTAAATTAATTTTAGTTACATAATTAATACATAAACAACTGAGCAGACACATATAAATAAACAGAAGACTCACTATAGAGGATGGCTAGTCCCCTCATTGTTTTCTGGAGCTGAACATACATATTAATTTCATGTGATATTTTCTGACATTTCTACACAAATGTGTACTGGTATGAACTATATGGTATTGTTTTGAGGGTCTTTTTAAGGCATATATTGTACATTGTGTTGTATTATTCTGTTCATTTTACTATGTATCTTGGGGAGGTATCCAAGAGAGTTTATCTGGATGTATATATCCTCATCTTCAACTGTGGGAAAGTATTCCAAAGTATAAGTATACCACAATTTCTGAAAACATTCGCTTGGTATGCTGCTTATTTCTAATTTTTTGGCCATTAGAATTCTTCCACACATATTGTTGGTGCCCTTTTGTGTAGTTATTGGACTATTTGTATGATGGATATCTAGAAATTAAATTCTGGGGCCAAATATATTCACACTTCCAAATTACTCATTAGAGAGGTTGTACCAATGTATTCTTTCATAAATCAAACCTTGATATTATCAGACTTCAAGTTGTTCTATTTTCATCAATGAAAAATAATATTTCAGTGAATTTCAATTTCTAGTGAGGTTGAGATTGTTTTATATATAAATTAGTCATTGTGCTTTTTGTGCTTTCTAGTCTATATAAATTTTTCCTTACTTTATAGCTCAATTATGTATTAATTTATAGAAACTCTTTATATAATCTAAATGTTTACCATTGATCTATTATATATTTTAAACACATGTCTCCAAATCTTTCATTTGTTCTGAATTTGTGAAGGCTTTTGCACAAATTGCTTAATTTAATTAAATTTCTAATTATTTTCTGTTGTGGTTCGCTTTTTTTATTTTAAGAATGACTGTCACTAGGGGTATCTGGGTGGCTCAGTTGGTTAAGCATCTGACTCTTGATTTCAGCTCAGGGTCTTGAGATCAGGCCCTGTGCTGGGCTCCATGCTGAGTAGGGAGTCTGCTCAGTATTCTCTCTCTCTCTCTCTCTTTGCTCCCTCATAGCCCTGTTCACCTGCTCACACTCACCCTCCTGGGTGGCTCAGTTGGTTAAGCGACTGCCTTCAGCTCAGGTCGTGATCCTGGCGTGATCCTGGAGTCCCAGGATTGAGTCCTGCATTGGGAGTCTGTTTCTTCCTCTGACCCTTCCTCCCTCTCATGCTCTCTCTTTCTCATCTCTCTCTGGAATAAATAAATAAATGAATGAATAAATAAATAAATAAATAAATAAATAAATAGATCCAAAAAAATTTTAAAAAGGATGATTTTCACTATCCCTGAGAGCCTGTATTTGTGCATTGTGTAAATAATCTGTTTCTCTATTATATTTTACACACATTTTATTTACCTAAGTGTATATGGTATTTGTGTACATTTACTCTTCTCTGTAAATTTAGACTCAATTTGCCATTTTCCTTGAAAAATCTTATTTTTAATGAAATCTTGATCGATATTGCACTGAATTTATAGATTAGGGACATTTGACTCTTTGCATGTTGTGTTTTCTCATCTATACACATGCCAGAGCTCTCTATTCACATGTCCTCCACACGGTCTAGTGTACTTCACATTAATTTCCATAAGTTATAATATTTGTTTCCATATATATATGTTATGTATGGATATTTTTCTTATGTTATCTTTTCAGACTAGTCATTTTCTATTTATGGTAGAGGCCATTCATTTTTCAAGGTTTCCCCTTATCTGCCCTTTGGTTGGATTCTTGTTGTTTTAAATAATTCCTGGATTCTTGTTGTTTTAAAAAGTTCCCTACTCAATTTTTAAGGTCAAACCAGTAATTTTAACAACAGCTTTCTCCCTTATATTCAAATGCTTATATATCCTTTTTGTTAAAATAGTATTTTGTTTCCTAATATCTTAAGGAAAATATGAATACTATCAGTGGTTTTAGGCATCTTTATTTCATTATTTAATATTATTTTCATTTTAGTGCTGCCCTTCCAGGTGGAACAAGATGTGTGCGTGTGTGAGTGGGGTGTGTGGGGAGGTAGGCATTGTCTTTCTGGTCTTAATCTCTTACCTGTATCAACAGGGATTCAGGCAGGAGTTGGATATGCAGAAAAAGAAAAATAACTTTCCCTCTAACTTCTAGATTCTTGGCTGAGATCGTCCTATAATAAAATATATAATACATATAATAAAATACAAAATAAATGGAGAAAAATAAATTTAATTACATGTGTACATGGAGGAGCCCCACAAAGATATGAGACTCAAAGAACTGGCCAGAATAGGCCGTTTTTATACCTTTTAGGCAGTGAAACAATAAATTTGTGAAGAATTGATAAGATTTAAGAGTTTGGGATAGGTGTAGTAAAATGGGGAAGTAACAAGTTTTGTTTGTAGTCTTCTTGTCTCTGGTGTTGAGGTTGTCTTCTTCCCTCCTGGTGCAGAGATGGTAACTTTCACATGGGAGATTTATCTCTTGCTTTCAGGGAAGAAAACAAAGGATGTGAGGGAAGTCAAAGTGACTTTCCTGTTTCTGGTATTTCCCCAAACTCCTTGAGAGACTCCATATTTAATATGCCAAGATGTCATTTTTTGGGTGGTGTGTCCTGAACTCCACCCAGTACATATAGGAGCACATTTCCCATCCATCAGTATCAAGGAGCCATAAGCAGATAATGGACAAGGGATGAAAAACAATGGGCTCAGGGAAAGTTCTCTGATACTGCAGTTTACTAAGGGAACGGAGGACTTGTATTAAATAAATGTATAAGGAGACAAGTCAAATATGCATTACAGGAACTTTCTGTAGCCATTAGATGAATGATTACATGGAATTTTGAAGGCATGTAGACACACGTTTAAAACTTTAGAAAAATGTTAGTATGTATATGTTTAAAAAAATACTCATAGAAGGGTGTCTGGGTGGCTCAGTCAGTTAAGCATCTGCCTCTCGATTTTGGCTCAGTGGTGTGGTCCCACCATCGTGAAATCCAGCTCTGCATCAGGCTCCATGCTCAGTGAGGAGTCTGCTTGAGATTTTCTCTCTTCCTCTGCCCCTCCCCCACTCTCAAATAAATAAACACATTAAAAAATACCCTTATAAGTTGTGAATAGCCTCAGCATTTAGAAGAAAGTACTTTTGATTATCTTATGAAAACTGTTTCTTTATCTTTCACATTCCCTTCAAAGAGCATTTATTTTGAAAATGAAATAGTTTATTTAAAATATGGAAGGATTAAATGATGTTTAAGAGGCTTAAAAATACAATCTACATTTAAACTAGAGAAAACATGTGATGTCTACTTTTTCTAGTATAATCTTTTATAGCTGTATGTTCTTCATGCTGTGTGACTGTGTCTTTACTGAGATTTAATTTTCTTTTTATTCAACTGTTTTACATAATAGCACCTAATATTGGAAAGATAGCTATAGTTTACAAGACACTTATGCATAATTTCTCATTTAATTTTCACATCTGTCTTAAGAAGTAGGTAAAGTAGGAATTATTCTGTTTTAGTGATGAAGGAGCCAAACCAAGAGAGATGACTTGAAAGGCTGAAGGATGTGTAACTATCACTTGGTGGGATCCAATTATTCAGGTCTCAATGTCAAGGGCAGTGTTCTCAGCACCCCATGAGCTATTGTGAAATTTGTACCACTCCAATGTAACCTGCCTGAATTCCTCGGTGAAATTTAGTAGTGCCTTGGAACAAGGAAAAGAGAGCCTCACAGTCCAAGGAGAGGGTTCAACTTCTAGTTTCCTACCCAACAAATGGAAAGAAAGTAGCTTATGAATACAAAATCATTCTGGAACATGGGGAGAGGCTTTGAGGAGCCTCTAGGGTGGATTCTCTGCTCTATTCATGTTGTGAAGCATTTCTTCATTCCCATTAACCCATCCACCAGGAGAAACATTACCAATAGCTCCCCAGTGCCAACACCTCTATCTGGGAATTAATCTAAAGCATACTAGATACCTATGTTTCAAACGTGATTGTTATTTCCACAGAAGTTCCTCTATCCTTGATCCCCTTCCCTCTGTAAGAAATGAGTAAATCTAGCCCAGGAGAAAGCAGGGGAGGTGATACAGAATTTGGAAAGAGACACATTTTTTTTTTTTTCCTATGTGATAACTTACTTAGAGAAAGTCACTTGTCTTAATGTATGTAATTTTCTCATGATATGCTGAGTCTTTGTAGTTTAGAATTATAGAAAAGTGATATTTACAATTTAAAACAATTTTGCTTTAAGGTATTATATGACTACCAAGCCTCATTAAAATACAAATAAAAACTGAGAAGCGTTTTTTTTTTTTTTTTTTTTTTTTTTTTAAGCAATCCCGGAATTATCGTTAATTATCATACTTTGCAGCTAACCTGAGAAAAATCTAACTATCCTATAGGAATTTTTGGGTTAAATGTAAACAAACAAAAACATAATGTATCTGGTATATATTGGGTATAAAATAAACATATATCCCTTTCAAATCCTGGCCTAGTTCATTCCTCCTGGTGAAAATTATTACCTTGATTAATAACTTTACTCACTGATTCTCAATTGTATATCCCTGGGACTGTCACAACCATCACCTTTCCCCTCCCTACAAGGTTTCTGACTAATCCCTCTGTGTACTTTTTCCACTGTGTGTTAAGAAATCTATATTTGTATGAAAACACATTTGTTTGGTGAAGCTTTTTGTCTGTTAAACAATAGAAGCACCTTATCATCACATATGTAAATCTGTCTTCTATTACTTTTTTGTAACTCATCAAATTATAAGCAGTAGATAAAAATATCTATAAAGCATGTGGCTGGCTTGAAGGAGCTTAGAATCTGATGCAGGAATGCAGATCGTGTGTGTTTGTGTGTGTGTGTGTGTGTGCACTCTTGTTTTCATAAACAACATGTTGCAATTTTTATGATAGGATCTGTATAGAGTTGAATGGGGATATGTAGATAACTGACAATTTTTAATAGGTGAGTCAAAAGGAATGGCAGAAGAATGCACACACATGCATTTGTAGATATTAGCGCTAATAATTAAAATCTGAGCATGAAGAACATTCCATGCATTCAAATAGAAAATACAGTAGAAAATCATAAAGGACTCAGCCACTGGCAGTAGCTTGTGACCACTAGGATTTAGAGAAAAAAAGGTGCAGTAAGAGGTATGTTTGAATGGCCAGACACAGGAAAAACCTTGAAGAAGATTTAAGTAAATTCAGACTTTATTCTATAGTCAGTGAAGATGATTATTTATTATTTGTTCACTTATTTTCCATTCATCAAATATTTATTAAGCACTTACCATGTTACCAAAAACACAGTTAAAGACATGGGGGGTCACTAGTAAGTAAATCAGACAAGATTCTCTACCCTCATGGATCTTTACAGGTACCAGGCCTCTGAGTTTGGCTCAGCTGTCCTCTCTCACCAGAACATCAAGCAAAGCCAGGAGGTACCCATACCCCTGATTTTTTTGTTTTGTTTTGTTTTGTTCTGTTTTGTTTTATTTTTACTTGTTTGTTTGCTTTTAAATTCAAAATTTTAATTCCAGCATAGTTAACACACAGTGTTACATCAGTTTCAGGTGTATGATATAGTAATTCAACCCTCGGTGCTCAGCAAGACAAGTCTACTCTTTAATGCCCATCCCTTTCCACTCTGCATCTCCTTTAATATTTCTTATAGGACTGGTTTAGTGGTCATGAGCTCCTTTAGTTTTTGTTTGTCTGGGAAATTCCTTTTCTGTCTTTACATTCTGAATGATAGTCTTACTGGATAGATAGAGTATTATTGTTTTTCTCTTTTTTGGCACTTTGTACCATGCAACTCCTTTCTGGCTTTCAAAATTTCTGTGAAAAAATCTACTGATATCTTTTATGGATTTTCCCTTATGTGTAACTGTCTTTTTTTCTCTTGTTGCATTTAAAATTTTTACGCTGTCCTACTTTTTGCCATTTTAATTACTATGTGTCCTGGTGTGGACCTCTTTGGGTTGATTTTGTTTCCCAGATTATGGATATTTTCAGCTACTATTTTTCAAATAAATTTTCTGCCTCCTTTCCTATTTTTTCTTCTTTGGGGTCCTTATAATGAGAATGTTATTATGCTTGATGGAGCCACTGAGTTCCCTAAGTGTAGTCTCATTTTGCATAATTTTTTTTTCTCATTTGCTCAGCTTGGTTACTTTCTATATACTCTGTTTTTCAGGTTATTAATTCATTCTAATGTTTCCTGTTATTCCATTAAGTGTATTTTTAATTTTACTTATTTTGTTCTTCATCTCTGATTAGTTCTTTTTTATATCTATATTAAGGATTTATTTATCTAACTGATATCCTTCAATCTTTTCTCAAGTTCAATGAGTATCTTTCTTATCATTACTTAAAATTCTCTATCAGGCATATTCCTTTCCTCCATTTTGCTTATGTCTTTTGCTGTGATTTCGTTCTGTTCTTTTGTTTGCAGCACATGCCTCTGTCTCCTTGTTTTGCCAAACTGTCTGCATATGTTTCTGTCTGTCCGTAAAGTCAGCTAAGTCTCTTACTCTTGAAAGTGGTGGGCGGGGCATGCATTTTTAAGGTAGCGCTGGTCCTTTTCCACAGGGGATGTGCAGTTGCTGCTGAAACTGGACCAGCTGGGGCCACGTCACAAAGTACTGAAGTACAACGGTTCAGTGGTCTGTTTCCATAGGTGCATAGCTGCTGCGGAGTCTGGGACACATGGGTAGCTCTAGAAGTTGAGTGTGAGTGGGGGGTGCAATTTTAACAAGGTCCACGTGTCCTCCATTGGAGTTCAGGAGATACAGTTTCGGCAAGATTTGTACTGGTCTTTTGGGGTTTGGGAGTTGCAGTGCTGGAATGATTTGGAGCAATGATACAAATGAGGAAAAAAAGGGGGGGCACTTCAACCAAAACCATGTTGTGAGTATCCAAAGAAGGAGTCAGATAGAAGACGTAGAGGCATGTTAGAGTGTGAGGGTCTATAGAAACTAAAGACTGATTTGGTACAGAAAGAGGAAAACAAGAAGACTAAGATGTTTGAAGAACCAGTTTGTTTTGTGTGGGTATTCAAATACCTTAGCAGATTAAGGTAAAACAATAGCAACAGCCAACAGGAAGGGAAAGATAGTAAGTTTAGTTATTAGCAGATCAAGATACAAATATTTTTGGGTAACAAATAAGGTTGAATATATGAAATAGACAATATTTATCAAGTTTTGAGTCTTGTAAAGGGCAGTTTCATTTGAGCAATCTAATTAATATCTGCATTTTTGTTTTGAAGGAACCCTAAGCTTGATTCTCTTCCCTGCCTAGTTTTTCAGTTTCATTGAAAAAGGACATAATACCAGATATAAATTAGATACAATTTATTTGAGAAATATTTATACACCTGTGTTTAAATTTGAAAACTTCCATGTAATAGCACATTTAAAATTTGACTAAAAATATTTCAGCATTGGAAAATACCTAAAAGAGACCCAAAGCACTGAAATTGACTCAAGAATAACAGAAACTCTGTATAAGCCCATAAAAGCAAAGAGATTGAATTGTTGTGTTTTTTTTAATTGTTAATTTATAACTTCCCACAAAGAAAATCCTAAGCTTTGATGGATTCATTAGTGAATTCTACCAAATATCTAAAGAATTAATACCAATTCTTCACAATGTCTGAAAAAATAATTAAAGACTTTGGAATACTTCCCAACTCATTCCATGAGATTATCATTATCCTGATAACAAAACAAGGCAAAGACATCCCAGGGCAAGAAAACAAACAAATAAATAAAAATCAACCAAACAAACCACACTTTTCCACTAAAATCCCAAAAAAGAAAAGAGGCAAAGATGTAGAACAGTACATTTTAGAAATTTAGATACAAGAATCCCTTAAAAAAAACTAATAAATCAAATCCAGCAACATATAAAAGGGATTATACATCATAATGAAATGGAATTTATCCCAGGAGTACCATGTTGGTTTAACAATAAAATTCTTAATTCAATTTATTGTTCTGTTTTTTGGTGCTTAGCCATCTGGGCCCTTATTGACTCTGAAGGGACTGCTCCTCCCAGGGTTAACCAATTCCTAGAAATAACAACTTGCCTTCAAGTCTATCTCTCATATGCAAGCTAACAAATCATTTCCTACCCCACCACCTCCTTTATCTGGTTGTCAGACTCATGAGTACTATCTCCCTGCCCTAATCATCCCAGGGCCAGGTAGCAGACATCTAGAGACATTCCCTAAATCCCAGAGCCCACTGAAATTACTCAAATTAGTCAATCTTAAACCTGGTTATGCTGCCTAGATCACTCTTCCAGTATCCAACACAATAAAAGCTCTTGCCAACCTTTTTCCCTCACTCCTTCTGCCTCATTACTGTTTCCTTGCCTGTTTCTAGGAAACTCTGAGCAAACTTATTCCTTTATAACATTCATTTCATGTCTGCTTGTCTTACTATACTTTTGTACAAAAATTCCATGTACCTTCAAAACAAAATACAAAATCACATGATTGTTTTGGTTGCCTGGGTGGCTCAGTTGGTTAAGCCACTGCCTTCAGGTCAGGTCATGATCCTAGAGTCCCAGGATCAAGACCCACTTTGGGCTCCCAGCTCCACGGGGAGTCTGCTTCTCCCTCTGACCTTCTCCCCTTTCATGCTCTCTTTCACTCACTCTTTCTCTCTCAAATAAATAAATAAAATCTTCAAAAAACCCACCACACAATTATTTCAATAGACACAGCAAAAAAAAAATATTTGACAAAATCCAGCACTCTTTCATAAAAAAAAAAAGGACACAGAAGGGGACTTCCTCAACCTAATAACATCTACAAAAAGCCCACAGTTGAGGGATAGAGTGGCTGGGTTATGATAAAAAATAAAAACAAAAGTAAAAATAAAATATTTTTTAAAAGCCCACAATTAACATTATAGTTACTGGTGAAAGACTAAATGCTTAATTCTAAGCTCAGGAATAAGATAAGGATGTATGCTTTTGCTCCCTCTCTTCATGATTGTGCTGGAGGTCTAGAAAGATAATTATTCAAGAAAGAGAAACAAAATCATCCTGATTAGAAGAGTAAAACTATATCTACTTGAACATAATATGATCTTGTATTTAGAAAATTCTGCAGAATTAAAAAAAAAAAACAACAAAAACAACCCTATTAGAACAAGGAAGTAAAGCAAGGTTGCAAGATACAAAATCAATACACAAAAGTCAATTTTATTCTATAGACTAGTATAGAATTCTATTGCTGTTCTAATAAGTTACCATAGATTTTGTGACTTAACAAAAAGAAAGGTGTTATCTTTCAGACCCATAAGTCAGAAGTTTGATATGTATCTCAATGGGCAAAATTCCAGGTGTCACTGAGGGGCTTTCCTTTCTGGAAGTTCCAAGAGAGAATTCACTTCTTTGTCTTTTTCAAACCCTATATGCTGCGTATGTTCTTTGACTCACAGCCCCTTCCTTGCATCATCCCACCCTCTGCTTCCATCACCATATGTCCTGTTCTCCCTCTGAGAGCTTGAGGGAGAATGGGAATGATTACTTAAGACTATGGGGTTTCCTTCTGGAGTGATGAAAATGTTCTCAAGGTGATTATAGTGATGGTTATGCAATTCTGTAAATGCACTAAAATCGATTGAGTTTTAGACTTGAAATGGATGATTATAGTATGTGAATTATATTTCAATAAAGCTGCTAATAAAGATATAGGAAAAATAAGAACAATGGTATGAAAAATGTCTTGATATGAGAATGATGTTATTATTTATTTATAAATATTTTAAGTTCATAGTAAAAACTATAGGAACAAACATAAGAAGATGGGGGGATATTTGAAAATAATTGAGAAAAAATTACCAGGGAGTTGTAATAGTGCTTATTTTAGAGTACAGTTTTTTATTTTCCATTAAGTCAGGATAATTTTTATAATAAAGCTGAGACGAGAAGAGCTTATGTAAATTACATAGATACAATTTCTTGAAATGAAGTGTAAATCTGTTTACTTTGATTATTTTAAGCATAATTTCACATCTAAATGAATGATCATTTGAATCATCTTATGTGGTAGTGTGCTTAAACAAAATGTACCGAAGATGGCAAAAAGAGCCACATTATCTAAAGCACTTATAAAAAAGGAAGAGTTCAGCTTCATGAGGTGATGAAATATTTTAATTGTGGTTTTAAAATTTGGCATTTAAGCCTGTTAAGGTCTAGGGCAGCACTCCAGCAACTGGCAAGAACATGAATGTATTCTGGTTTATAAATGAGTTACGAGCAACACGATGAATGAGTGTTACATTCCAAATGCTTGAGTATAAAGTTTGTCATAGAGACACTAAGGGAAATTAAGAGGGTAGTAAATTCAGACCATAATAAAATAAATATTTCTTTATGCAACAGATAGTCACCTAGTAGAATTCACGGTCATGGCAAGATGGCTAAATAAATACCAAGTCTTGGTAATTTTATGAGTAATAATAAAGGTTTATGTTAACTAGTGCATTGATAAAAGTGTTGGCAACCAGACTGTATTAAGTAAGCTGTGTTAAGATCTGAAAAGAAGCCAATGTATTCAGGAAAAGACATTTGGTCCTGAAAGATGTTTGAATGTGGAATTTGAGTATAAGATGCATATTCAGCTATACTAAGCAACAAGATTATTCACTGTTCATTTATCTGCATTGTATGCAAAAATGTTCCAGCTTAAAATGTGTTTATTTCTTTTGTGCCTTTCCTTGGTACTTAAGGGTGACTCCTTCTCTTGAAAACCACATGGAAAAAGACTTGACTTAATGTATTAACTGTTGCATCACAGAGCAAAGACTCTATTGACAGAAGAAAAGTGTGGATAAATGCAGTTCTGGGAAAGATATTTATTTTTATTTTTTAAGATTTTATTTATTTATTTGAGAGAGAGAGAGAGAGAGAGAGAGAGAGAGCGCGAGCATGAGAGGGAGGGGAAGAGGGAAAGGGAGAATCTCAAGCAGCCTCCATGCTAAGCACAGAGTCCGATGTAGGGCTTGATCCCAGGACCCTGAGACCACAACCTGAACAGAAACCAAGAATCAGTCACTCAAACAACTGTGCTACCAAGGAGACCCTAGGAAAGGTATTTAAAGGAGGGTATGATAGTACCTTTAAAATATAATAATACAATAAATACAAGTATCTCTACTTGATGCTTTGCTTAAATCTTGACTTGGAAAGTCTGGATTAGAGTAGTAAAAAAAAATAACTTTGTGACTTACTTTATCTGAATGCTCATTAAAATATTTATAAAAATGATCGGCATAATTATTGTCATTACTCTAAAGATAATCCTTAAAAACAATACCAGAACCTGATGTATAAATATTTTAAGCCAATGACCAGCTGGAACACTGACAGACTTTAGCACTGATGGCAATGGAATACTAAATTAGTAGCTACCAATTATATCTTTTTCCCTCTGAAACTGAACACTGGTTCCTCAAATCATAAGAGCTAACATTTATTTAATGCTTGCTATGTGTCAGGCACTGCTATTTGAATTAAACAGAGGTAACACATTTGATTCTATGAGATCAGTGACATGGTGTCTCTTTGACTGATGAGGTAACAGGGACAGAGAGGAAAATGAACCCAAGGCTTTGCAACCTGATAATTCAAAGAGCTTAAACTCAAACCCTGAAAACCGCTGCCTTTATTTTCAACACTCCTCCATGCTGTCTTTCTGCACACTGCTCTTTTCCCCCACATTCTCTCAGAAAGCAATGCTTCTCTGCATCCAACTTGACCAGAAGTTAGGGCAGGGCAGTCTGTTTCAGATATGAGAGGCATTCTTTTAAACATAACTATTGTTTTTCTTCTATTTATTGATGTTTCTCTCTATCCCACAGGTTTCATATGTCCTGTTCTGTCTATTCCCTCTGTCATCTTCTCCATGTCCCTTTTATTATGAACCTTGACTCATATGGTTTTTTGTTTTTGCTTTTGTTTTTTTTGTTGTTACAAGCTGATTCAATCCTCTATGTTATTCAACTATTTCTTTTTTTTTTTTAAAGATTTTATTTATTTGACAGATAGAAACACAGTGAGAAAGGGAACACAAGCAGGGGGAGTGAGAGAGGGAGAAGCAGGCTTACCATGGAGCAGGGAGCCCGATGTGGGGCTCGATCCCAGGTCTCCGGGATCATGACCTGAGCCAAAGGCAGACGCTTAACCAACTGAGCGACCCAGGTGCCCCATTATTCAACTACTTCTAATTTGAATATTAGCTTTTATTTTTCCCTCAATTGTGTGTTTAGTTTACCATTGTTTTCCCTTACTTTACTCCTTACCTTTCTTTCTGCTATGCCCCTCACTTGTTGTCTTGGCATACATATGATATCCACTCTCTGTTTCTAGTGCCGCCAAGCAGCCCCTGCCATCTTGTCATTTGGCATGTCCCCTTCAGCTGGGTATACATCTCTGCTTCTTCCAGGCAGGTCTCAGTGTCTCCTGTTCGGCTTACACTATTGTGCTGGGATCTTCCAGTTTATAACCACCTGTTGAAATGAGAATTAAGTGACTTAGAATACAAAGAAATGTGAGGAATCATCTGAGTTCATTGCCCATCTAGATGCAGAAAGAATGCTACCTTACACATGAAAAATGTCTCAGTTCTCATGGAGCTGCTGTTTTCAGCCTTCCATAACATCTGGGAACAAGCAGAATGATCTTGGAGCACTTTCTGGCTTGCCCAGCAATAAAATGAAGATGCTGAGAATAATCCTTCACATATTCCCATGGGACCAGGCCTCCAGATCTCCAGGGAATGGGCAGAGGCAGGGAAATATTTCTGTACCAGTCATGGCCCCTGCTCATGCCAGTCTATTACACCACCCAGGCTTCTTTGCTCGAGTATTTTTTCCTGCTGGAATAGCCAAAATACTGGAGAATTAATCTTCAGGTTAACATACCCAACCAATGACCAATGGGAATTGATGGGAAAATAACTCCAGTTGTCTGCTGCCACAGATGGGATATACTGCTGAAGCATGTTCAGTGCCGCTGCCTGAGGTCCCCAGCAAGGCAGAGCCCCAGGTGCCTACACAAGAATGCATTCATCAGTGCAGTCTTTGGCTTCTTTTCCTTCCCTGTACCAATTCCCCACTCTCCCATTTGTACCTTCTGACATCATTTCCTATATTAGTTAACTCCTCTTATGTAACAAACAATCCCCAAAAGTAATGGCTTTAAGCAATTTTTTTTTAATCTCTGTATTTGCTAGGCTCAATTGGTCAGTATTTCTGTGACAAGTGGTACCCGATGGGCTCACTAATACAGCTGTTTTCAGCCGAGAGCTTAGCTGGGACTGGAATGTTCATCTATCTTCAGTCCCAAGTCTGTTGATTCCAGTGGGCTGGCCAGAGCAGCTGGGCTCATGATCTCTCATCTTAGAGTAGCCTAACCTAAGCTTCTTCACCTGTGGGATGAAAACAGAAGCTGCCTCTTAACGTGTGGGCTTCGAAGTTTCAGTATGCCACCTCTACCACTTTATATTGGCTAATGTAGGTAAATAGAGCCAGCCGCAAATCAGAGAGAACAAAAATATACCCCATCTTTTGGTGATAGGTATGGCAGGTTTGTACAGGGGTGCCAAGATTTGGGGAGAGCTGTGTTGCTTCTCTTTCATCACTATCCCTTACTTCCCAGAGAAACTGTTTGGGTTTGAATCTTTGTCTAAAGGGTCTACCTCTGGGAGCATCCAGCTTGAGGTAAAGCCCCTATTCTGGTGATATCTAAACTCAGAGTGCTTAATGCCTCAGACATACATGTTTATTTCATCCATGTATCTTTCTTCCAATGACTGTCCTATATAGAGTGCAGCACTTGACTTACGTGTCTGAGGTCTGTCCACTGAAGTGCAGCAACACCCTGTCGATGGCCCCGTCCTGGACTGCATGTACAGGTTTCTCCTCTCCACAGGAAGTTTCAGTTCTCTCCACAGGAAGCTTCAGTCCTCTCCACAGGAAGCTTCAGTTCTCTCCACAGGAAGCTTCAGTTCTCTCCACAGGAAGCTTCAGTTCTTCTCTCTGGGAATTCTAGGCTGTGTCAAATGATGGCATTCGTGTTTTCCGGAGTCGTTTGTTGGACTGAGCAGTACTGAATGTAGGGTTGATAGCACAGTCCTGATGGGCTACCCCAGGAGTGTAGGGCAGCACCCCTGGAGGCTGTGGAAGGTCACCATGGAGGCATAGTCTATGGTCACTATATCTGAGAATGGATGGGTCGTTGGTGACCACCCAGCTCTGATGACCCACTGTGGAGCCCCCACATTCCTAAGTAAATAGCCCTCAGAAATTCCAGAGACTCGGATTTATTGTAACCCAGAGAGACAAGATAGCAGCTTACCTGTGTGGTGAGAAGCTGGGAAAAGCAGAGAAAAAGCAAAGTCTCAGTCTAGTTCTCCCACAGTGTAGTAGACCTCTGGTTTCCTCCTGAGAGTTTGCCCAGAGTGTCCAGAGCTGGATCTGCCTGTGGACTGGACACAGCCTTGTGGCAAAAGTGGGCAGGGGGGGGGGGCAGTGACCTGAGCTGGGAAACTCATAGCCAAACTCTGCCTGCCGCTAACCCAGAGGTCAGTCTGGAATGGAAAGGGGATGCCAATGAGCTGGATTCTACGAGGGAACATAGCCATGGCAAACTGTTACAGATGTGAATCACCAGCTGTACCCACTAAAGATTAGGTTCCCAGAAGCTGGATTAAAGGGTATAGGAAGTACAAGGAAGGGAAAGGAAGACATCAGCCGAAAGATCACTGAGGAGTTTCCTCAGGGACTGGCTCACTCCTCTTTTTCTACATTCAACAGGAATCTTCCCCCATATTCCAGAGATATGTGTACGACGGCTGTGCTATGAGTGAGAAGAAAATCTCAGGTCGGACCTCTGCCCCATTCCTGGAGATTTTGGGCTGTCTGATTTCAGTTTTGGTGTCCCTGAGACCTCTGACTGGCCCCTTTGTCCTTGTAAAGCTCCTGTGTCCATTGGGGTTGCTGATGAGAATGGGGGGAGAGGGTCCCTGGACAGGGCTGATAATATCCTCTAAGCTCCTATCAAGTGCCTTCTTTTCAACCTTATACGGATTCTCTAGAGTTTTGTCATGGATGAAAGTGCTCCAGCCACATGCCCTGAACTCGGATCCCATCTGACCCCATATGACTGGAGTTATTATGGAAGGGGATATAGGAACTGGGGCTCAGACACCTCAGCATGGACCAGAGAATCCTGAAGGATGGGGATAAGAGATGATGTGCCTTCCCAGATATACTGAACTCAGTGTAGTCCTGTCTTTAACCATCACTGGAGCCACCTTCTCACAAGGTGGAGCCAGTCATGTGACCATTGCCCGCAGGAGTTGCCTTGGCCTAGACTGGGCACCATCCCACATTAGCGGTTGTATTCCCAGATACAAATCAAGTTAGAACTTGCTTGGTTCATTCAGGAAACAGATGTGGAATGAGGACAATCATTCAGTTTCTTCTTACTTTAGATAAGATAATAAGGTAATTTTCAATATTTGTGGCTCTGAAGAAAGGCTTAAGGTTGAGGAACCCCTGGGGTCAGGGGATGGACTTTGAAAAGTGGCGTTTGGTGAATTACCTAAAAAGAGAAATGAGTGGGGCAGGTCCCATTTCTCAAACTTCCTTTGCCACTTGGAACTACCTAAAACCCCCAGTTTTCTCCCTGAGCCCAAAGTGTCTCAATTTCTTTGCAGGCCACCATCAGGCTTGTCCCTCCAAAAAGAAGAAGCAACTGGGAACACATGTCCCTCTGATGGAGCACAGACCCACGATACATCCAGATGTGGTTTGAGCAAGTATCTCTCTATGGACCTCAGAACAGGGCTGTGTACTTATAGATGTTCAACCCTCTGTCTTTTGTTTCAGGCTGTCACAACTTTTTCCCAATTCTGTCACTGTCATAAAGTGTAGCACTGCTCAACTTCAAGATAAAATCTCCTATTGACCACCTAGCTCACTATAAGAAATAAAACCCACTTACTAAAAATAGGAGCGACTCTGATTTTTCTAAAAGAGAAGGGGCATGAACATTTACATCAAATGTGTACAAATATACACCCCTCATGTAGAGACTATACATGCTAAGGTGGAATAAATGACTACCAGCTTCTTTTTCTGGTCAACCAGATGTTGGAAGGAGAAGTACTTCCAAATTGTTGGGTGGCTGCCTGATCTCTGAGAGTCTTAGAAATTAGGCTGATGAGCTATGAATAGAATACCCATTAATGCTTTATTTTCCTATGTCCTACTGCTTAATTCCTCCAAAGTTGTTATTGTGTCTCAGAGTGTGAGACTTACAGACCCACAGTACCTGTTCTTAAAATCTTTCATTTTGTTGGTAATGCAGTTAGGACAAAAAAATCTGCTAAACTGGAAAATTCTGGCCTATATCTTCATTTTCCATAGTAGTTTTGATTGTGTGCTCCTCCTACCACTGGGGCCGGCTGGTCTCCACTAAGAGTGGAACTGGGGCACTGGGGGCTGGGAATGATGTGGGATTCCTTAAGGAAAATTCAGTTTCCCTAATGAACCTTTTCTGAAAACAGTGTAGTGTTTTCCCCCAGTGAGGTCATCAACCACCTAAATTGTACTGAGTTTTGCCATGGCCCCTCAGGGTTAGAGGCCCTGTCTCTTGGTAGAGTGTAGGGGGGTCCTTTAGGTGACTGGCCAGGAGAAGTTGGTTATCCTGAAAAGTACGAAGGAGGACTATAACTGGGGTACAGTGTGCTCTGATGAAATTCCAGGGAGAAGTTATATGTGCACCTGTTATTCCAGTGGGTAAATGACCACCCTGGGCGGCCCTGGGCTTGTGGATGTGAATGCCCTCTCCTCTGCCTCTGCTCTTTGCTTCTTGGTGTCATCCCTCCTCTGCATTCTCTCTTTCTCTCCATTTTTCTTTGGGACTCTTGCCTTGACTTACACTCCATTTTTAATGTTCCCTTGGGACACACTTGAAAAATTCCCCTTTTCATGTGAACATAGCACAGAGATGTTAATAATGACAGTGTAGGAATAGTGGCTTCTATTGATCGTCACAGCCTTCCTCTTTCTTTATTTTTGGTTAAGCCTGGCCAAAGAGAAAATCCTTGAAAGAAATTTGTTTTGTCATGTGTAATGTGGAAAGAATTGAAAAGTGAGAGGTGGAATTCAAATATTTGGTAGAATAATAATATTGGTTACTTCAGAATAAACTGGCACAGCTGAAAAGCCCCCCAAAACCTGCTCTCTCTAGAGGAAGAACAGTGAAATCAAAACTGTTAGACAATAATAGCTCTCCTCTAGCCAAAAGCTCAAAGTGTGTCCCCACCCTCACCTCGACAACCAAGATTTGCTCAGCAGAGAGAAGAGACTGCTACCCTCGCAAGTGGTTTTCCTCATCTTCCCCACCATTCTGGTGCAAGAGAGGGCCTGGAAAAATCAAGAGTGGAATTCCAGCCAGGACAATAAAGCAAGAAAAAGTCATATCATATGGAAAGAAAGAAATAAAACTGTCCTTCTTTGCTAATGACACGATGATCTACACAGGAAATACAAGGCATCTATAAAATTACTCCCAGAACTAATAACTGAGTTCAGCAAGATCATGGAATGCAAGAGTAGATGTGAACTCATGGATTTCTATAGAGTAGATGTGAACTCATGGATTCTGAGGTTAAAAACATGCTATTTACAATAGTGTAAAACATGTAATAGGTGTAACTCTAACAAAACGTGTACTCAGATTATATGCTAGGAACTACAAAATACTGATGAAAGAAAAATTTTTTAATTAAAAAAGATCCAAATAAATGGGAAGACATTTCATAACCATGTATTGGAGGACTAATAGTGTAAATATGTCAATTCACCAAAAATTGATGCACAGATTTAATACAATATTTACCCAAATGTCAGAAATAACATTTGTAAGAGGAGACAGGGTTATTATGGAATTTATATGGAAAAACAAAGGAAGCGAAGTAGATGAAACAATTTTGAGAAAAGTTGAACCAAATGGGAGAAATCAGTCTACCCAAGTTGAAAACAGCTACAATAATCAAGGTGGTATGGTGTTGTCAGAGGGAAAGATACTTAGATCAATGACACAGAATGGAGAACCCAGGCGTAGACCCAAGGAAATATAATGAAAATAGTTTAACAAAAGTCCAAAAGAAATTCAATGGACACAAGTATCTTTCTCAACAAATGGGGCTGGTGTATCTGGATAGAAACAAACAAACAAAAACGAAAACAAAACCAACCAAAAAAACCAATCAACCTAAATCAATACAAAGTAAAATTATAAAAAAAATCAACTCAAAATGGATCACAGATTTAAGTATAAAATGGAAAACTACAACACTTTTAGGGGGAAAATATAGAACAAAGTTTTCAGGACAAAAAATGTCTATATGATATAATTCTTAGATCTAACACCAAAGCATGATCTGTAATAGGAAAATTGAAAAGTAAGATTTCATTAAAATTAACAATTTTGCTCCATCAGAGTCCCTGTTTAGAGTATGAAAAGACCAATTGCAAAAAGGAATAACATATTTGCAAATTATATATCCAACAGAGGGCTAGTATTTAGAATATAAAAAAAACCTCTCTAGACTCAACCATAAAAAAAATAAAACATTCCAATTAGAAAACAGGCAAAATACATGAACAAACATGCCATGTGGTAAGTATGGCAAATATGCACAAGAGATGCTCAACATCGTTAGCCAGGGAAATGTTAATTAAACCCACAATGAGATATTTCTACATATCTCTCAGCAAAATAAACAGTGACAACAGTAATTCTGAGGAGCATTAAGAAACTGGTTGCTCATATATTACATTGGGAATGTAAAATGGCATAGCCACTCTGGAAAACAGGTTGGTAGTTTCTAGTAAACTAAACATGCATGTACATATGAACCAATCTCAGAGAAATGAGAATTTGTGTTGGCACAAAAACCTGTACACTAATGTTTCTAGCAGTTTGTTTATAATAGCAAAAAAAAAATAATAAAACCAAACCAAAACAAAACCTGTGAAAAAAAATAACCAAACAAACTTAAAAAAAAAAACCTGGAAACCTTTTAGATGTCCTTCAGAGAAAATCATGGTGATCCATGTTATAAATAATACCCACCAACAAGAAGGAACAAACTAGGGGAACCTCGGTGGCTCAGTCGGTTAAGTGTCTGTCTTCAGCTCAGATCATGATCCCAGGGTCCTGGGATTGAGCCCCACATAGTGATCCCTGCTCAGTGGGGAGCCTGCTTCTCCCTCTCCCCCTGCCTGCGGCTCTGCCTGTTTGTGCCCTCTTTCTCTGTCAAATAAATAAAAAAATAAATAAAAGTTAAAAGAAAATAAAAGGAGCAAACTACTGATGCATACAACAGCTAGATGAATCTCCAGAAAATTATTCTGGGTGAAAATATCCAATCCCAAGAAGTCACATTCCAATTATACAATATTCTTCAAAGGACATGCCATCAAGATGGAGAAGAAACTAATGGTTGACAGGTGTTCCAGGGGGATGCGGTGTAACCGGAAGAGGACAACATGACAGATATCTGGGTGTCCAGATGCTGACTGTATTCAAGTCAGTGGCTTGGTTGTGATATTAGATTAGTTTTGGAAGATGTTGCCACTGGGGGAAACTAGGTGAAGGACACACAAGGTATCTCCTATTATTTCCAGCATGTGCATGTAAAACTATAATTATCTCAAAGTAAGAAAAAGATAATTTAAACACTCTCCCTTTTCCAATATATTTCTGTATGAGGCTAAATTTTCTTCATATGTTTCAACCAAAACACCATATGGCAAATGATTGACGGCAGAAGCTCAAATGAGAATCCAGCTGACTTCTCTTTAGCCAGGTATTAAAATTTTACAAAAATGTAAATGAATGCCACTGCACTCAGTATGTATACGTTTTTTTTGAAGTATGTTTGCTTCAAGTTGCCACTTGCTTTTCTTCAAAAATATGCTTTTATAGTGACATAACTTTATAGCTGTTATTTTTCAATGTTATAAATATTTTGAAAATCTCTGTTTCTAATAATGATAGTTAGTCAGTAATGATAGGTAAAGCCCACATAAACAATGGTGGGAAGAGGTTGAAAAGATCATAAATTTGAGAATTCCTAAATTAAACAGTGGGCAATGTTCACCAAACACACTCAAACTGCAGTTTATATATAAGCATTAAAATATATGAAAGTATGTTCTCTCTTAGATGTAATACAATGAGAAAGAAAGGTTAAAAATTTAAGCATTGATGAAGTATTTAATTTCAACACAGGTACCCAAAGATTTCTAAATAGAAACCATAAAATGCCTTTTTTCAGAATGTCGTTTTAATCTTTGTCCCATTCTCTGATTAGGAATTAAAGACTGTGTAAGCACTTATGTAATTCATCTTAGCATTTAAGAGTCAACGGCCCTCAATGGCAACAGATTGCCCCATAAGGAGCATGGAAATTCATGTTTCTCAGTCAGATCTCTCTGATGAGGTCTTAAATATTGAAATTTTATTTATTTATCACGTAGGAAGATGACATTTCTCTCCTGAAGCCAATTGACAGGGAGATGGTAATTATCTATTCTCCTGGAACCAGTTTTCTCCTTCCATGTTCCTCTGAGTATTAAAAAAATTCATCTGTGGTTTTTCTATTTAGATATTTCCTCCCTCTCCAGAGATAAATTAATTTACAAAAACCAAGAAATTCAGGTGCCAGTACTTTGTAAACAACTGTTTAAAACAAAAATTTAATTGTGTCACAGATCATCATTAAGAGAAGCATAGAGCTCAGCTAAAGTTGCAAACGTATGAGAAAGAGGACTATGGGATGGCTGAGCCCACTGTTGTGATGTCATAACTCAATATCTTCCCTGGCCTATCCTCTTCCTGCATCGGTATAGACAAATCTGCCTCACAGAGCCAGTTTCCCAAGCCACTAGGCCCTCACAGAGCCAGTTTCCCAAGCCACTAGGCCCTCACAGAGCCAGTTTCCCAAGCCACTAGGCCCTCACAGAGCCAGTTTCCCAAGCCACTAGGCCCTCAGCACCTGTCCAGCCCACAGAGGCCATTCTTCCAGGCTTAAATTCCAATTTCTTCCAGCTCATGTTCTGCAAATAAATGTCACTTTTACTGTGGAGAAAGCAGTCAACTTTTTAACCACTGTCAACTTTTACCTAGTTAGTTGTCTTATTTCTACCATGAGAGGAAAATCTGTCCTCCTTGCAAATGCATGATTTCTGTCTCTATTATAGAGCATGATAGATTCTGGAAGGAACGTACCCAAGACAATCACAAATGACTTAAGAAATATTTGTACATTTTACTACAAAACTAAATACACTAATATTAGCTTTATCCCTTTTCCTTTGACTTTCCCCCATCACTTTTCCTCAAGCTTGTTCCCCTGGAGCATGTCCCCAGGTATTCAGAACCAAATAATTGGCTTTTCACTCTCCTTCATCCTTCATGGGGCATAATTGATTCAGGGCAGGGCCTTAACAAATGTTAAAACCGGTGGTAAAAGTTGGAGGAGGAACAACATAGTTACATAACTTCAAAGTATTAACACCTCAATATGTGTTAATGATAATCATGCTTATTAATAACTTTACAGTGGAAAACCTAATAGACATCACCTTAACCAAAGTGGTCAAAACTAATGTGACCAGAAGTGAGAGAAATCTACCTCTTGATAAGATGCCCTGAGCCTGAAACACATCCCTTCTGTGGTCTTCCTTTTAGAAGTGTGCAGCCTAGACTTAGTCATGAGGCAACATCAGATAAACTTTAATTGTGGTATATTCTACATAGGGATTGGCCTGTATTCTCCAGACATGTCTACATTTTTAAAGACAAGGAAAGACACAGGAAGTATTACAGATTAAAGAAGACAAGAGAGATATGAACAGGGCTGGATAATCATGACCTCATTGAGGAAATAACTGTATTTCCCAATTTTGCTTGAAAAGTAATATGGAAAACAAATCCCCAATTACCTATGTTTTTGTCCTTTCTAACTGTCCTCTGTTGTACAACCATTTTGTTTCCAGTAATGTGCTTAATACCATCCTCAGCTTTATTAATTATAATATCTGAAACTATTGCTTTGTCCCTTTTCACTGTCAGTTCTCTCCTTAACTGGCGTGGTGTGGTATCTCTTTTTGTAACTTTGCAGGAAGTTTTTATTATTGTTGTTGTTTGTTTTCTGTTTTTTGTTTTGTTTTGTTTTTGTTTTTGTTTTTGCTTGTTTTACCTTTTATTTTTTTCCCCTAGGAGGGTTCTTCAGTTTGTATGTTCTGAGTTTACCATATGTTTGCCTTCTGATGCCTTTTTTTCCTCAAGTAATATTTATTTGGTTTTATAATTATAGAACCACAACAATTCTTAAGTCTATATACAGGGATTTTAGTAAGATTTGTGTTAGGGATATTATTTTCCTGAATTAACTTTATTCATTCATACATTCATTTGGCAAATATTTATATTATTGAGTATTCACTATTTCCAGCAAATATATTGTTCTGGCAATATGGGGGAGAACAAAACTGACACTATATTTTCTGATAATGTGTTTTTAAGATTTTTCTCTTCACTGTTAAACATGACAATTTTCACCAAGTTTTGTGTTTTATGATGAGTATACTTTTATTAGTTCTTTTTCAAGTGTGAATAGCTTCTTCCTACTCTGTAAGGGTTGTACTAGTTCCATCTTTCAAAGTTATACTTATTTTTTATACAGAGTAGGACTTCTTTATTTTTTCTTACCTATCTTCTCATTAGTTATTTTTTTCTTCTAACATCTTTAACTTTTACATTTTTTTCCTCTGACTTATGTTTCTTCAGCATCCAGCCTGATGCCCAATCACTCTACATAGTTTTCTACATAGTCATTGTGCAACTTCCTTATCTTTGTATTGTTTCTTTTATGTGATAGTTGGCTCTTCTTCATTATGACATTTTTAATGAATTATTAGAAATAAGAGTCTGGTTTGATTTCTTAAAGTGATACAGTATTCTAAACTAAAATCTCTTTCTTTATGTGTGAATACTTTCTCTTCCATTGCACCTTTACACAAAATCACTGGTTTTTATCCTATATTTAATATTTAGATGGTCTTCTACACCATTTCAAAAGTGTGAATCTAGGGTAAGGAGATATGAAGATACGAAGGATATTTTTTTAATTTACTCTTGTTCTTTACTGCCTCATAGATCCAGGAATCTAGACACTTGTGGAAGAAATTCCATACCAATCAAGGAATCCACTGGAAGACTATATGCCAAAGAGTATTCCTGCACTTTTGATGTGGTGGGCAGAACTGATGTGACAAAATTCATCATCTTATTTTAAAAAATCGTCACAGCCACCTCGACCTTCTGCAATCACCACCCTGATCAATCAGCAACCCTCAACATGAGAGGAAAACCCTCTATCAGCAAAAAGATTGTGACTCACCAAAAGCTCAGATGATGGTAAGCATTTTTTTTTTAGCCAGGGAAGTGCTAACTCTGGTTAAAACATTGTCATATCACTTATTCATCAGATATAATTTTAGTTCAGTGTTAATTTGAAAGTCTTTAAACTTTTAAAAAATAAATATAATAAATCCTCTCTTACTTGCAACAATATAAGCAAAAAGGGGTAAGTTAAGTTAAAAATAAGAAGACTATTTAGGATGTGTCCTTAAATTGGATTCAGCTAAAAACATTTTTAGTATAGCTACAGCCTGAATTACCAACAAGCTTGAAATTCAAAATATGAAAATGTCATCCAGATAAGAAGCAACGTGAGGTACTCTGCTCAAATGTTCTATTCGAATGTCCGGCAATGCCCACCAATTGTTTCTTTTGGAGAAATAAATAGCTCATTCACATGGAATTATAAGGGATCTCAAATAGCCAAAACAATATTGAGAAAGATAAAATTGGAAGACACATTTTCTGATTTTTAAAACTCACTAAAAAGCTACAGTAATCAAAACAGTGTGCAATGGCATAAGGATAGACATACAGACCAATAGAATAGAATTGAGAGTTCAGAAATAAACCCAAATATATATGGCCAATTGATTTTTCCATAAGGATGCCAGGACTATTCAATGGCAGAATACAAAAGGATGAAATTGAACTCTTTACTTCATATACAAAAATTAACTCAAAATTGATCAATCATAAGAGCTAGGATTATAAAACAAAAGAAAATACAGGAGTAAGTCTTCTTGATCTCAGGTTTGTCCATGGATTCTTAAATTTGATATCAAATGCATGAACAATAAAATAAAAATATAGATAAATTAGACTTCATAAAAATTGAAAGCTGTTGGGCATTAACAAGAAATTGAAAAGAAAATCTGCAGAATGGCAGAAAATATTTGAAAATCACGTAACTGTTAATGGTTAGTATCCAAAATAATTAAAGAACTTTTACAGCTCAACAACAAAAAGTCAAACAATTCAATTTGAAAAAGGACAAATGAGTTGAATTGACATATCTATAAGAAGATATCCAAATGGCTAACAAGCACACAACAAAAGAATGCTGAACATCCTTGGCAATTAAGAAATTGCAAGTGAAAACCACAATCAAGCACCACCTCACACTTCCTAAGGTCACTATAATCAAAAGATTATAAAATAATAATAGTGACAAGAATGTGAAGAAATAAGAACCCTTATGCATTGCTGTTGGGAATCCAAAATGGCTCAGCCACTGAGGAAGACATATCAACAATTTTTCAAAAACTTCAATGTAGAATCACCTTATAGCTCAGCAATTCTCCAAAGTATACACCAACAAGAAATGAAAACCTCTGACCATACAAACACAAATAAATGTACATATACGCAAATGTTTAGAGTAGCATTAGCCATACAGCCAAACAGTTGTAGGCATCCATCCACAGATGGATGGGTAAACAAACTGTGGTATACAAATACAATGAAAAAGTATTCAGCCACAAAAAGGAATGAAGTACCAACAGATGCCACAACTTGGATGATCCTGAAAAACATTAAGCTAGGTCAAAGAAGCTTTACACAATCATTACATGATTCTGTTTATATGAGATATCCATAGTAGATAAATCCACAGAGATGAAAAGCATATCATAGGCAATGGCAGGGAGAGAGGAGTGTGTGATCATTTAATGGAAACAGGATATTCTTCTGGAGTGATAAAAGCATTTGAAACTCAAGAGAAGAGTAAATGCACTAAATGCCAATGAATTATATATTTGTATATATAATATTATATATTATATATTTTTAATATGGTTAATTTTATGTTATGTGAGTTTTGTGTCACATTTCAAAGTGCTGAGACAAAAAAAATTCAAAATTTGTTTTCTTCTAATCTCCTTTGGTTCCTATATATGCTGATATATTGAACATTATTAATTTTCAGAGAAATTTCTTTCAATGTAATGATTATCATTACAATAAAAGACTTTGCTATTAATAGTAATATACTTATCAATCATTTTTATTTTTTTCAAATCACTTTTAAAGCAGTAAATTAGTTTGTTAACATAATTTCTCTTTCAAAAGAAGAGCTTTATTCTGTACAAATATTTCTGATTGCTGTGACCCATCACTATCTGTAAATAGTTTTAATATGACATGTTTTAATGATGCAAAGTAATAGCAAATTTTTCTCCTAAGTGTCTATAATATAGAGTAAAATTAGAGAAACCAAAGTTTAAAGTAATTTTAAATCAACAAAAACCTGGTATGAAGTGCCCATTAATTATATCTAAATATATTCTTGCTCACTAATAACTACAGTGACTACGTCAAGCAATAGAAAATCATCCAATTGAATTATCCTTCTGAATCCCTTATACAATGTGGGAAGGCACTTGGAAGTGTGCAAAACAAAAATTTTAAAAAATAGTATTTTTTAGAGTACAAGAAATTTCATCTCTCTCAGCTCTGACTAGGGATACTTCACATGTACGCTACCTACCAGAGTATTCCTTTTGACAGAATTCTACTTATTCAGTCTTTTGCAATTCAGGGATTCTCCTGGTATTTGATCAAAGAGAAAGAACAAAATGTCATATTATTATCTGCTATGCATGATGGAACTCAGCAGCTTCTTGGAAGTTTTAGAAGGGAAGTTATTATAGATGAGCTCATTCGTGGACTTATTTTGAACTGTGATTTTACTTAGAGTACATACTTTATCTCAGATACAAATAAAACAAATGTATTCAAAATAATGATGTGGAGCTTTGGTTATATTATTTACCTTTATTTCTTAAAATTAAGGTCAGGAAAAGTTGCTCTTTCCAAGGTTATTTGTGGAAACTTGTTTATAAGTACATATGAGAGAATACTATAAAAATGAAAAATAAAGTATGTTATGGCCCCAAATGATTTAAAGTTTTTCTAGTAAAAGTGTGTACATTTTATAATTACCATTTTGGGAGGTTGGGAAAGTCTCTTCTTTATTGTGTTGGAAGTCTTTTGACCTTGATAATAAAGTCACCTTATTGAAAGTAATTTAATCAACAGACTTTTGCAGCACTTGAAAATGAATTCCATCCTTTAATTTGTGAAACATTTCCCTTTTGCTATTAAATCTTATCATATGACATTTGCAAGAAAATCAATTGTAGTGTCTTAGAGGTGACTTTGAACAAGTTTCATTTGAATACCTGTGTATCAGTATATAATCCAAAAATGCTATGTTCATCAAAAGTTAGTGTATTAAAAAAAACACCTTGTTTTTAATTCTACAAACAAATGTATTTTAATTTTTAGAAAGGATATCCGAAATATTTAATGAACTTTCCCATACAAATATTCCAGGATAATGACATATGGTGCAAGTTATTTTACATAATCAGTCCTAAAATAGGATTAGCTAGTCATGTGTAACCAACAGATGTGTGCTTACAACAAACATACTTTGGGAACTATCGTCTTTCTGTTAGATGTGCATGGATTAGATATTTCTAGACACTTGGCTTGAATTCATAATGACACTCAAGATTACAAACATGGTAGATGGAATGTTTTTGAAGAACTTAATCTCTGTTAAATGTCAAACTTACTTTTGTATACTTCTAGCAGATATATTCCTACTTAGTACAATACTTAAGTGGTTAAATAGAATTAAATACGAACTAAGATTCCAATGTAAAATTTGTTGTCAGGATCATACCCTCTGCTTACTGGGAAATGTTACCAATGTCTGCTCAGTTGCCCACTTTGACCTTAATCTAGCAGCAATGGAAAATCCGACAGATACTTGAAACAAGCAATTGCTTGACATATTAGAGAAACATGTTGATTTGACAGAAAGGAACCAAAAAACATTTTCCTTAACAACGCGAGCTGTCAGTGAACACAAGGCAATACTGACCCCTGAGGATTCATGGTTCATTCGAGATGGTTTAGGGCAGTTCTGGGTTCTGGAAGAAGCTATACTTTTATAAGCCAACTACTTGGATTTAAATAATAGAACTGGTGTATTCGCTAGAAAACATAAAATCTAGCATTGTCACGTATAAAATGTTAGGCTCATCGTTGACTAATGAATATCTCATGATGGTTATACATGCAAACTATGTCCGTGCAAAGTTTTACCTAATATAACAAACGAGAAGTGGCTGTTAAAAGGGGCTAATCATCCTCCCACTGCCCCTCATTGCCTCACCATGGGTAGCTGAGCACACAGGGAAAGCACAGCTGCCGAAGAGAAAGCAGTCTCTTGTGCTTTAGCCTTATATACAGAGCAGTGAATCGTTATCTATTTCCTCCATCATGAAGAAAAACAGATTTGCCTGATGCTGTAAATAAGGATCTTGACAGACATAACTTCTATATTAGTTTCATCTAAGGAACTAGAAAAGAAAGAAATTTAGACCGAGCAAGATTCTAGCCACTGTATCAAAGAAATACCATTAGTTCTTTAATGAGAAGGAACTAAAGACACCCATTTCAGTCCACTTTGAGTCCTTTACAGTTCGTCTTATGAGTCTTTATAAAAAATTGTCTGGGGCGCCTGGGTGGCTCAGTTGGTTAAGCGACTGCCTTCGGCTCAGGTCATGGTCCCGGAGACCCGGGATCGAGTCCCACATCGGGCTCCCTGCTCGGCGGGAAGCCTGCTTCTCCCTCTCTCACTCTGCCTGCTTGTGTTCCCTCTCTGGCTGTGTTTCTCTCTGTCAAATAAATAAATGAAATCTTTAAAAAAAAAATTGTCTGGAGTATTCATCACAGGATGTTCAGTCACCCTCTAGTTGTTCTTATAAAATTCTAAGTTAAAGAGCCCTCGTATGTTATATCAGTATATAAGGATAGATATTGGGCAAGATATATCCTAATAGATAAAGTAGAATCACATGGCGAAAAATCAGTTAGAAAGTATCTTTTTCATTATTAATCATTTAGGTGGTCCTTGAGGCCAGTGACATTCTCACCTTACCGTGTATGTCTAGATGCCAAATTTGGTTATTTGTTCACTTACTTGTGCTTTTTTTAAAAAAAAAGATTTATTTATTTATTTTGGTGGGGGACAGGGAGAAGGGCAGAGTGCGGCAGAGGGTAGGGGAGAGAAATCTTCACGCAGACTGCCTGCTGAGCATAGAGCCCAAGGTGGCATGATCCCAGGACCTTGAGATGACCTGTGCTGAAACCTTGAGTCAGATGCTTAACTGACTGAGCCACCCAGGTGCCCCTCTCCACTTGTTTTGATCAAACCACTAGTGAGCTGAAGGAAATGCAGTAATTTCGCCCCGCCCCCCACACACAGGGTTTTACTTTCCGTAGTTTCAGTTACCCTTGGTCAGAAGTGGTCCAGAAGGACACGATCCTTCTGTTTCATCAGGTTGTGAGGTCAATAGTAGCCTAACACTATGTCACAACTCCTAAATCAGTCCCCTGATGACTTCATCTCATCACACAGATATTTTATCAGGAGAGGGTGAGTACAGTACACTAAGATATTTTGACAGAGATCATAGAGTCACCTAATTTTTGTTATACTATATTATCTTAACTCTTCTATTTTATTATTGGCCATCATTGTTAGTCTATGACTGTGCTTAATTTATAAATTAAATTTATCATAGGTAAGTATTTATAGGAAAAAAACATCAATATAGGGTGTGGTAGTATCCATGGCTTCAGGAGTTCATGAGGGGTCTTGGACTGTTTCCTCCGTAGATAAGGGGAGGCTACTATACCAGGGAATATTTTCTTATGTCTGAAAGTACTCTTAAATACACAGAATTGGTTAAAATGAGTATTATTTTTATCATGGTATTAAATAGCACTTACGCAGAGAGAAAAATGGATGATTCAGACAGTAGTTCTATATTAAAAGGCTGTTTAGAAAAAAATAAGCAAAAACAGTCAAAGCACTCCATGTTTCAACATATAGAAAATGAGTTAAAAGCAAATTATAGCAAACCATACATAGTAAAGTAAGATGCCAATAAATACTTTTATGGATTTGAAGCTTAAATAAGGACTCCCCTAAGAATATCAAAAACAAAACCATATATATTGTATATCAGAAATTGCCATTAGCATGACATGAAATCATGCGACAGCCTTGGAAGATCACAGCAGGTGTAACAAGGATGGTGTCTTAACGATGATGTTCTCACAAATCACTGAAGCAAAGACGAACATCCCAACAAAACACAGGCAGAGACACTAACAAGTCATGCACTAAAGAAATACATTGGCTGCTGAGATTTTTTCAAATAGGTATTCAAATTCCCTTGTAACTAAAGAAAAGCAACTCCAGACAACAGTTAAATTCTATTTAAGATCTATTAATTTAGCAAACACACATGAGAAAATATCCAGTATTGACAAAGGTATGAGGACAGTGGATTTTCATACATTGCTAATGGCCTTGGAGATTTGTGAATTTTCCACAGTTGCATTACAACATTCACAAAAATATTCTCATAAGTCACTTCTAAGAATTCGTCTTAATGTACGCTTGTAGATATTTGTGGTTTAGTAAATCTGGGCATGTCCAGATGATTGAATAACTGGAATTACTGGAAACATGTATAAGATTACACTGGTAGCTGTTTTACAATAATAATAGTTGTTTCCTTCTGGGACTCACAATAATTTTTATCTTTTTTCTTTATTTATAACTAAAAATTTATCTCAATAATCTGAATTGTGAACACAAGCTTCCATGTGAAAGCTTCAACTTTTGACAATACATCATTAATATAAAGTGTGTTCACACATTCATACACACATACTCACGTTTAGATAATATTATAAAGAAGACGAGGGCTACCTGGGTGTCTCAGTTGGTTAAGTGCCCCACTCCTGGTTTTGGCTCAGGTCTTGATGTCCTGGCTCTGTGCTCAGTGGCGAGTCAGCTTGAAGACTGTCTCCCTCTACCCCACCCTCTCTCTCTAAAATAATAAACAAGCAAACAAATCTTAGAAAAATAAAGAGAAAAGTCTGAAATATACAACACAGTTTTAGTTGGGAATATTTTGGGGCCCATGAGTTAGGTTAGTTTTTCAGCATTTCTTTCTACTTTAAGTACTTTCTGAAATTCACACAATAAACTGTTACACATAAAAATGTTACCCTCCCCCCAAATATGTATAGATACATTTTTTTGACGTTGCATTTAATGTATACATTATTAGGTTAGCTTTGAAAAACAGACTATAATTCTTTCTGTACAATATTATCAAATTTACATATAACTTCATATGCAGATTAAAACATAGCATAATTAGGGGCACCTGGGTGGCTCAGTCAGTTAAGTGGGTGCCTTCAGATCAGGTCATAATTTCCTGGGATCAGCTCTGAGTCAGGGTCCCTGCTCAGCAGGGAGTTTTCTTCTTCTTCTTCTCCCTCTGCCCCTCGCCCCTGCTTGTAATCTCTATCAAATACGTAAATAATTTTTTTAAAAGAAAAAATATAGCATACTTATAAAAGATTAATTTTTTAATATTCCTTAATTTTTAACATTATTAAATTAGGAAGATGCTATGAAGTGAAATTCATAAGAAAACTTTTTTATAATTATTTAGAGTTAAAAACTCAATGTAAGTAGCCTATATTTTATCCAAAGTCCATAAACATTTCACTGTCACCACATTAATTTGAAAGTTGATCCATAAGAGATTTTGTGATGCTTTGAAAGCATGGCCAGATATTGATTTTCAGGGTCACATGATGACAAATCTTGCTGACATGATTTTTATTTTTTTATGACAAGAAGATCATTATTCAGATCCTTGACATTTAGAATTACTAACATTTATTGGACTATCCATTACATATTTACAGAGTTTCACGGATTTGTTGAAAATATAACGCTGCGGAGACCAATCAGGATATTATATCTGATAGTATTATATGATTATTTAATGGAAATAAAGCATTATAAATTTCAAACAAAAAAGTGACTCATTAGCCATGGCAACACAGACTGGGCTGCCTCAGTTACTTTAATTCTGTGATGCATATAGTGTTAACTGAATAACCAGTCCTCAACTTAGTTACAAGGGCTTTGGTGGATTACAGCATTCTTGTGTCATTGGAAAAAGTCAAATTATCATATTTAAAAATATGTCTAGTATTCATTAGACACCCTAGCATTATTAATTCTTGACGACTTTGGACAGAATTGCATCTAGCTTCATTTGGAAGAGCAATAAAGGCTTTTTTTCCCTAAAATCCTGAAGCAGAGATCCAATGACATGAAATTAGAAAAATACACTAAACGTTATTTCTATGTAATTTTTTCTTAGACAATAGTGTTTTTTTCTGCTGCATTTTTTTCTAAGTTATGATAGATCAGTTGTGGTGAGAAGCATACAAAACTTTAAAGCAAATTATGACACATCACATTGCAGCCTTCCTTGTTTTCTTTGTTTTATTTCAGACTATATGAATTATTTATGTAATACTATCTTTTTAGATGATTAGCTGATAACATATTCGTTCAAAAACATTTGACATGGGTCATACAATTCTTCAAGTTTTATGTAAGGAAGCTTAGGCAAGCTAAGAGAGGAAGAAAGCAAAAATGTTATTTTTGAATTTTGAAGCAAATGTTTTTCTCTTCAAATTTTTTAGGCTTTTAACAATTATTCATGCTTTTATACCAGCTTTCATTATTAAAAGTCAGCAAATATCATTCATATTCTCTTCCCTTTGGCATATATGTATTAAGATGTGTTGGTGAAGCATGGGGAAAATAACAGTTGAAATTATTTATTTAAAGAGTATTATTTCTTGTGGGTTTGACTGATTTGGATGAGGAAGCAGGCTTTCTGTGTAGACTGATTTGGTTATGTGACGATAGTAACTGCTGGGTGGGGGTGGGTGGCTTTGAGATCTTCCAGTTTCACAGTGATAATGAAGCGCTGTGCTGACATTCAGCCCTTATGAGATCAATACTTGTGAGCCAAATCTCAAACTTTTTATTTCAAAGACGTTTTCTTATATTCAGTACCTGACTATTATTTAGTGGAAAATGTGGATTTAAGAAATAATTTTGCTGGGGTGCCTGTGTGGCTCAGTCATTAAGCGTCTGCCTTCTCTGCTCAGGTCATTATCCTGGAGTCCTAGGATCTAGCCCTGCATGGGGCTGCCTGCTCCGCGGGAGGCCTGCTTCTCCCTCTCTCACTCTCCCTGCTTGTGTTTCCTCTCTAGCTGTGTTTGTCTCTGTCAAATAAATAAATAAAATCTTTAAAAAAATTTTACTAAGATATCTGGTTAATCAGGTGGGGAAAAATATTCTATTTCAGTATTAATATTCAGAATAAACTGATTTAATAAACTTTATTACCTTTAAGGGTTGATATATATTTGTTGATATAAAGGAAAACAGTTAATTTTTGTATATTTATCCTATAACTTATCATATTAATGGGCTTTTATCTATGCTATTATTTATTTTATTTTTTTGTTATTTGGCTATAGAATTATATCATGAATAAAAAATGAAAAAATTCTTCTCTGTGTTCACTTACATTAAGTTCAATTAAATTTCAATCTCTTCTTTTTTTGTCATGTTGCTTTGCTAGAACATCCAGAAAAACATTTAAAGATATAAATGAGGGGCACCTGGGTGGCTCAGTCGTTAAGTGTCTGCCTTTGGCTCAGGTCATGATCCTGGAGTCTCTAGTTCAATTTCTGCATTGGGCTCCCTGCTCGGCAGGAAGCCTGCTTCTCCCTCTTTCAGTCCCTCTGCTTCTGTTCCCTCTCCAGCTGTATTTCTCTCTGTCAAATAAATAAAGAAAATCTTTCAAAAAAAAAGAAAGTATAAACGAATCCAGGCATGATTTTCTTTTCTTTCATTCTTTTTTTTTAGGGTTTATTTTTTATTTTTTATTTTTATTTATTTTTTTGATTTTTTATTTATTTTATTTTATTTTTTCAGTGTTCCAAGATTCACTGTTTATGCACCACACCTGGTGTAGGCACGGTTTTCTTATACTTGATTTTAGGAAAAATCTTTGGGGGAATTTTGGAGTTAAATGCAAGGCCAATGGTAGTTTGAAATTTATGTTTTATAATTAAAGAAGTCATAATTTAAATTATTGGAAACAAAGTGTGCTTTGGTCAGAAATTGATTTGGAATTTTAGTTGTATATCAAAACTTTGAATAGCTAATTCTGTTCTAATCTTTAAAAAAATGCTTCTGGGGCACCTGGGTGGCTCAGTTGGTTAAGCAACTGCCTTCGGCTCAGGTCATGATCCTGGATTCCTGGGATCGAGTCCCACATCGGGCTCCCTGCTCGGCGGGAAGCCTGCTTCTCCCTCTCTCACTCCCCCTGCTTGTGTTCCCTCTCTCGCTGTGTTTCTGTCAAATAAATACAATCTTCTTAAAAAAAAGCTTCTTTTTTTTTCAAAGTTTATTTTATTTAGGTAATCTCTGTAACCAGCATGGAATTCAAACTCATGACCTCAAGATCGAGTCCCATGCTGTACTAAGCCAGCCAAGAACCTCTTAACAAAATGCTTTCATTTCTGATTTTAACCTTAGTTTACATTCATTGGAAAACAGATAGACTATCACAAAAATTTAAGAGGAAGCAATACTACTTATAAGCCCACTTAAAAACAAGTTGACATGATAATGTACAGATTTTAATTCTTTTCTATGAAATGTCTATATAATATTTCTAAAAATGGGATTTTAATATTCAAGTCTTTTAGACACTGGTGTTTTAATATCACTATACTGTAGATCCATATCCATACAAATAAGATACACTTACATCATTATTTAATCACTAAATAGCTTTCATTTATGTGGCTACAGCCTGTGTAGTTTTTAAGTCCCACATTTAAATATTTATGTGGTTTCAAATTTGGCTTGGGTTCCTAGAAAGTGTATTTATATTTCCTTTTCATTTTCTCTGTCTCTTCTTTCTCCAGACAAGGATGCACGTGTGCCCATGTGCACACACACACACACACACACACACACACACAGAATGGAAAGGAAACGCTCAAAGTTTAGAAAGAACACAAACAAAGGTAATGGCTTGATTGTTTACCTCACAGTGATCAGGATGATGAAGGATGGAAAGGGCAGAAACTGAGATTCCTTATGGAAACTGCAGGGAAAAAGACTCATGAGTTCATGAGAGAGAGTAATAGTTGAATTGGACCTAGAGCAAATAAGTATTTTTAGCAACAATAAAATATAATTAATTAGCCTAAGGCCTGAGATTCATCTCAACCCATGTACACGTTTTAAAATTATGGCTACAGTCCTTCGACTTTTTATACAATGAAATATATTTGCATGATCATAGATCTTAAATTCAGCTTATTTGATTTGAATTTTTTGGAAAAAGTATCAAAGGTGGCAATAAGTTCTAGAACAGAATATACATACCATGATCTTCATGTTGTGAAATTACTACTATACAACTAAAACAAGCAAAAAAAAAAAAATCAGATGACTGGGGTTGGGGAGAATAAAGAATAAGAAGAACTTTCCCACCAGATATTTGTTAAAACCAGTCTTAGATCATACTGGTAAATGCAAAGACATAATGCAAATAAGATAACAGGACCATTAAGGAATAAAATTTATGGCTGAGAACAAAATAAAACAACTTGAGGCTGAGCTTATGATACTATAAATAGAAGAAAAAGTAAACTTATGTAAAGAAAGAAATTCAATCATTTATTGTGTAGACTGTTCTAGATGCCCTATAGCATTCAGGCAGATCCTACAACTGATCAAGGATCCAATAGTGAGCAAAAACAGACAATAGAGTCTTCCCACAGAACTTAGACTTTGGTGAAGGAAATGCACCTTGTCCTATAACATATTCAGTGATGATAAGGCTATGGAGAAAACAAAGCAAGGTAAAAGGGTAGGTAGAGCTGTGGGGCAGAGCATGAAGAGAAGGAGTGAGTAACTTTCACAGGATGGTTAGAGAAGTCTTCTTCTAAGGTGATGGCTGGATAGGAATCTGAAGGAAATGAGGGTTGTCCTGACAGAGTCCAAGTAAGATGCAAAGAGCCTGGGGTGAAAGAACACTTGAAGTATTTGTGGCACAACAAGGAGTAGCTAATGGGGGCAGCGTTGGGGAGCTGCTCACAGAGGTTGTGGCTCCTGGATGGTGTCTTTGACATTACTTTGCCTAGCAGTGATTCCTAACTTCGGCTACACACTGGCATCCTCTGAGGAGTTTATAAAATTATAAATGTCTTGGTCTCACTTTCAGAAATGGATCTTAGGTGTGGGTTGGGCTTTGAGAATAAAAGAAAAAAATCCCCAAATGATTACAATTTGCAGCTAATGAAGCACCCTGGTTAGAGGGAAGGAAAATGAAAAGGATCCAATAAAGTAAAGCAAAGTGAAGTAAAAGAAAAATCAAGAGAGAGTGATGTTCTGGAAGTTAAGATAAGAAAAATGACTTGAAAAAGGAGAAAAACTAGTTTTGGCAAATGCTGACTTTCCTGGGTCCACAAAATCAAAGCTGATTCAACTATTGGAACTGGCATTGTAAGGATCATTAAAGATTCTAAGAGTTATTTGTTTGAGTTATGGTGATGAACTCCTGATTGGCATGGCTTTGAGGGACAAAATGAGGACAGAGAAAGTGGACATGCTCAGTATATACAACTGTTTCAAAGACTTTTCCTATGGAGCTGAGCAGAAGAATGTCCCACTTCTAAAGCAGGATTTGTGCTTAAGAAATAGTAATTGGAAATGAGGTCATGCTTTCTAATAGAAGTAATTTAGTAGAGAGAAAAATCTGATAATTAAATGAGTTAATAATTATAAAGCATTTTGGAGCATTGCCTAGCTCATAGTAAGTGAGATATAAATGTTTGTTTAATGGATGAAGGATTCAAGAGAATGGACTGGTGGGGGGGACTTAGCAAAGGAAAATCATGAGGAGCCTGAGACAGGTGATTTAGCTCAATGGTAGGGAACTGCCCTCAAATGGTTGCTCAGAGTCTTACTTGATAGAGTGTTAGTTCTGTGATTAGATTTGTTGGAAAGAGTATAAAGATGTTTTATTCAGAATTTCTTAATCTAAGTGAAGTAAAAAGCAAAGTCATCTGTTGAAAGTAAGGGGGTAGGAAGTCTTCGAGGTTGGGGACCCTAGAGACTGAGATAGTGAATGATTTGAGGTTTTGGTCTGGAAGTTAACGTGAGACCAACCAACAAAGATGCATACCCTTGTCCATTAGTCACTGAACTGTATGTTTTGTTTTTGCAAATACATGCAAATATAGAGTTCTTCCCAATTTCATCCTAATAAACTACATAATACTTCATGTTAATTTGGGTAACTTCATAATGAAAATGTATTCCACTGTATCAAATGTAGATAATTAAACTGTTTCCAGTAGTTGATATAAAAATATGTATAAAACTAATAATTTTATACATGTTATTTCATATTTTTGCTAGAGTTTGAGAGCTTGTTGGGTCAAAGGATAAATGCATATATAACATTTTGCTCATTTGTTTTCATTTAATATTTGTACTATATCAGACAATTAAGCACACTGTTCTAGAAAACCTCATAGAACTGAAGACAGGTACCTCCATGAATATATGATCATTAACTTCCAATATGTTCTCAGCACTACCCAGCACTAACTTTCTCCGTCTCCCTTTAGACCTACTATGCCCACTCCTTCCTGTCTCTCACTGGTCACACAGCACATTCTCCAGATGAGAAGTTGCTACTGTATCTATAACCCACCTCCATCTGCATTCCTCCCTTCTTATTTTTAAATTTAATAGGAGAGGTATACCTCCTCCAAGTAAATTCTAGTTTTTATGCCCCTTCTACCTTATTGGAAACCACTTGTTGATTATGTCTTCAGTATGTAGTAAACATTGTTCAGTGGAGTAAGTCTCATTAGCATTTAAATTTCTTGAATTTTTTACATCTTAAAAATACTCTCCATTCTCAATTTCTATGATCTACATTCTCAGTGTTATCTTACCACTTCTTTGGGGCCCTCTGAGTGCTCTCTGTAGCTTCTCTTCCTCTACTAGACTATTATTCTTAGGAACTGACTCTCCTCTCTTTTCATTCTGTGATTTCTCCCAGGGAAAATTTATCAATATCTGCAGCCTTATTGTAAGCATTCACTGATGGTACCTAAGGCTGAACATATGTGTTGCTAGTTCTGATGGCCTTCTCTTCACTCCACATACCTATTTTCATTGCTTAAGACCACTGCCTACATCTTGGCACATTTTTCTATTTTCCAGGAGCTAAGAATGTTTTCTTTTAAATCTTTTTAAAGAATTACAAGTATACAAAAAGCAAGTAGATAAAATATTTACTACTCTGCCCTTTACAGACAAAATATGTTGATACTACTTTAGATGATTCAAAGTCCCCTAAAATTCCACAGACTAAGACAGAATTCATAGTCTGGATATTCCACATTCCTAAACAATGTTTCCTCGTTGAATGACATCATTATTCATGCATGCAGACATATCTAAAACCTAGTGCTTTTGCTTGTACACCTTTTCCTGTCATGTCCAATATGTTACTATGCTTTATATTCTGAAGCATTCTGAAGTCATCCTATTAGCATTTATTTCATTATTCTTATCCCAGTCTGATATATTATCATCTAGCTCCTACCCTCTCTTCTGTCTAGTCCATTCCTCCAACTGCCCCTCATATCGTTACTAGAAACACCTTTCCTTAGTAATTGCTAATCATTTAACTCCTAATTGATACTCTTCAGTGATTTCTGAGTGATTTTAGGGTTATAAAGACTCATTGCATTGCCCTATAGGTTTCTGCGTGGTCTGACTCCCATCCTGTTCACTAGTGTTACCCCATATGACCCTGTCCTTTCCTTTCCCTGTCCAGCCACACTAGCTTTCTTTCTACAATTTAGTGAGGGAAGCTCCCTCAAAATGCAAGCCATTTCTCAAGTTGTTCCCTTTGCCTGGAACCTTTTTTTGTTTATTTAATTTAATCCTACTTATCCACTAGGGACTATACCTCAATATCACTTCTTTGGAGAAGCCTTCCTTCATAGCTTATTTAGGTCAGGTTCTATTTTAGTATGTTCTCGTACAATACCCCTTTGTGTGATATTTGGCTAACACATCTACCCCCTCCATATGTTAAAGATCATGAGAGGAGATTAGTCTGTTGCTTGCTATTGTGTTTCCTGAACTTAAAACTGTGCCTGTTAACTATAACACTGGAAATAAATATGTTATCAATGAATGGATTGAGTCTCTGTTATAAAAATTTATTACATAAAATCAGGTGAGAAATGACATTAATTCAATAAACAATTATGAATAGTGGATTATTTTTAAAATGTTTTATTTATTTATTTAAAAATTACTTTTAAAAACCTTACTCACTTTATTAATCAAAATAAACTCAGTAAGATAAATTATTTTATGTGAAGGAAGCAATGCATTTACAGATGACTTTTTAAGCATAATCCCAAAGGTTGAAATCAAAAAGGAAAAAATTAAGAGGTTTGACTGCATTAAAGAATAAAAAACCCAGCACCTATCCACATTCAAAAATTCTTCATGGAAAAGATTATAACCAGTTAAAAATGGAAATTAGAAAAATAATCTATAAAACATCATTTCTGGTATGCAATCATGTGAAATTCACTCCATTGCCATTGTCACATGCATTTCAGGTGAAATCTCTGTAAATATAGGTTGCTATGTTTATTTGTATAGCTTTGTACCTATCCAGCATTCATTTGGACTTCATTTATAGTACATTTATCAATGAATTGATAAGAATCAGTAATGACTGATAAACAGTAGTCATCAACATGAGAGGAATTTAAGGCTACTTTCTCAGCTCCCTCTGGAGTGCATTATGATTTCTGAGAGGAAGCACAGACTGTAGACAGAAACAGAAACATTTTACTCCACTCAGTGAACAATATTCTACTAAGACTCCTTACATGAATGGAATGCTTCAAGAAATACACCTTATGGGGTCTGTGTGTTTTATTTCCTAAGAGACTCTTCTTTTCCTACCAAGTAATGATCCCCATCTTTTGAGCTTTGGATCATTAAACTTTCTGTGTTCTTATCTTAAATTCACTAAAGAATTTCTTTTCTTCCCCTCCTTGTGCGTAAATGAATCTATACTGATTGATTGAAAAGTGAAAACTCCTGTCATTCCTTTAAACACTTTTCATGGAATTTAAACATGAATTGTCAGTTCTGTATTTTGTAAGTATAAATGAACACATTGATTTGAACATGAAATAACTATATTATGAAGATGATGAAATATGCTATTTTTCTTCCATAAATATAAGCAGATTTAGGATTAAGACAGATTTTGAGACTAGCCTTTCCTTGTGCAATAGTAACATTTTTACAAAAGGAATGACAGGGACTATATTTATTTTTTTTTTTAGTGATTGGCACTTAGTATTTATTATTATTGTACTTATTTTTAATGTTTTACTTTTTAAATTTTTTAAATCAAAGCAAAACTGAACATAGTACCCAATACTATAGGGAAAGTTATGAGCATTGAAATACATTTCTTGGACTGTTATTGACAAAATTTAGGATGATATTGAGATTGTGGAAATCTGTGTGATAGCTTCTTCTTACCTGTGAGTATTAAAAACAAAACAAAACAAAACAAAACAAAACAAAACAAAACAAAACAAAAAAACTTAGGTCATCTTGAATTGAGTCCATGTTTTCTTGCCAGATTAGGTTTAGGAAACATGTTATAGAAGTAGAAACCTATCATCATTTCACTAAATTCATAATGTAAGTGTAATCTGTAAACTAGGAAATTGAACAGAATAGTCCAGAGGCATATAGATGGACAAATCAGACCCAGCACAAAACTATGAAGCATATTAGGAAAGGTGCTTATTAAGTAGGGGAATCTGCTCCTCTCATCGCCTTTCTTCCTTCTATTTAAATAAAAGCTTTATGGTTGGGGCGCCTGGGTGGCTCAGTTGGTTGGGCGACTGCCTTTGGCTCAGGTCATGATCCCGGAGACCTGGGATCAAGCCCCACATCAGGCTCCCCGCTCGGCGGGAAGCCTGCTTCTCCCTCTCTCACTCCCCCTGCTTGTGTTCCCTCTCTAGCTGTGTTTCTCTCCATCAAATAAATAAATAAAATCTTTAAAAAAAAAAAAGCTTTATGGTTAAGAACCCCTGCCTCATCAGATATTTTATATAACTCAATATAACAACAAAAGAATAATAAAAATTGCATTCTAATCACTGCAAAAAATGCATAGCAAATAGGCAGGGAAACAGCTTCTACTATTGCCTAATTTAAACCATGGAGCTGCAACAGACTAAGCTCAAATCACAGTGCAGTGCATCATGGGAACCATAGCAGAGGTTAAGGACCTGGTGTTTTGGTTTCACCAGGTCAATTTATAGATTGGCCACTTTCACTTCAGCGCTGTCCCTTACCAGTGATGTCTTCCCAGTCAGTCTTAAGTTAGCAATCTCCCTTCTAAACCTAAATAGGTAGGTCAACAACATATTTGACAATTTTTCACTGTTATAATTGGCAATTTCATATGGTTCAACCTAATAATGAGAATGCAGACAACAGAGGGATTTATTTCTGTCTCTTTTTTAAGATCTTGTTTATTTATTTATTTTAGGGAGAGGGAACATGGAGAGGGGCAGAAGAGGAGGGAGTTGGACACTTAGCTGACTGAGCCACCCTGGTGCCCCAGAGAATGTCTTTCTTAAATATCATTCTGATAGACGTAAGTACATCAATCAGACAAACTCACATAGGATACTGGATTTTCCTTGAATTTCCTTATCTTTCCAAGTGACTGGGTTTATAAAGCACTGATTATAAAATTTGAGGTAAAGAGAGCCTTGGGAAATGTGTACTTTACAAAACGTTTCTGTATAAAATATCTCCTTTAATTTTTGTAAAAACCCTAGGACCTCAGTATTGTTATCTGCATTTTCTAGCTGAACTAAGATCCAACTTTATTCAGATTTCCTTGTCCATGCTCTTAACTGCTGAATTGGACTGTTATCATCTGCAAACCCATTGAGATACACGTTTAATCTTAACTTCATTTTCTAGATGAAAAAAACTAAAATCAAGAGAGGTTAAGCCCTTAACTCAGGTCACATTTTCCACTCTGCTCCAGTTCTGTTCACAGCTGGGTCTAAAATAGATTGAAATGTCAGAGCAGTGTTCTTTCCCATAAATACATATTGAACTTAAAATAGTCTTCTATTTATTCTTTTAATCACATCAGATGACAGTATTCTAATTATATGCAATTTTGTGGTTCCTATTTGTCAACTAGGGCTTTTTAATGTTACAAGCAGTCAAAGGAAATAAAAACAATGAACATAAGTTTAAATAAACAAAAAAATTTGAATTGAATCACTCAGAAAATTGTGAAGTCCATTGGTAGGACAAGCTCTGGATTTGTCTTAATTTAGTGGGTACAAGTTCACAAAGACCTGATTTCGTTCTCTCTCCAAGTGTGGTAGTTTCTTTTGGTTGTTTTTGTTTTGTTTTGTTTTCTCCTAAGGCTGGATTCTCACATATGGTAATAATTCCAGGCTTTAAATTCATGACTTCTAGTAGCTCTTTCAGATGATCAGGGAATATTTCCGGAGAGGGTCAACAAGTCATCTTTCATGGTTCAGTCTAATTGGGTAGATGCTACTTCCTGATCAATTCATATAGCCATAGAATTCTGTATGTTAAATGGGCAGTCCTGGTTAGGTTAGTTCAAACTAAAGGTATTACGGCGATCTGATTGAAGCAATCAGCGTTCAGCTAGGGAACTACGCCAATGCTATTCCCAGCCCCACCCACCCAAAACACAAAACCAAAGAGTGATACTTCACAGGAGAGGAACAGGAGGATTGTTGTTGAGATGTAAAACGCCAGCAAACCTATGGCCCAGGAAATTCTCAGCGCTACAGTGATCCTTTACTAAAGATGCACCCTGGGCATGCTCTGGAATCTTTGTGTTATTGTTCTTATGTTTTAACCTTTTATTTTATTTATTGTTTTAAGATTTAATTTATTTAATTTATTTAATTTATTTGTCAGAGAGACAGAGGGTGAGACCATGAATAGGGAGGAGGCACAGAGGCAGAGGGAGAAGCAGGATCCCTGCCAAGCAAGGAGCCTGATGGACCCCATCCAAGGATGCTGGGATCATGACCTGAGCAGAAGGCAGACACTCAACTCAACCAACTGAGCTGCCCAGGTGTCCTTTATGTTTTAACCTTTTAATTTAATTGTGGAAAAATTTGCACACTGAAAAGTCCATTAAATATAAATGTATGAAATCATTAATCATTGTAAGTAGGATATTCGTGTAATATTTATCTAGGTCAAATAAAAACACATTGTCAGACCCGAAGACACTTCTCATGGACACCCTCATAATCACAATCCCTTCTGACTTCCCTGAAGGTCACTGTTACTACACGTTAGAGTAACTTAACACTTCTACTGTCTCCCACCTTAGTATGAATCCCTAAGAAGTAAAACTTAGACTTTCCCATTTGTAGCCCATGGCAGAAATTGAATTTTACGGTGTGGAGACTGGCTCTAAAAGTCTGTAAAATTCCTTCATGTTGTGTGTGTGTGTGTGTTTGCATTCCAGTGAGTGAAGCTATCACATTTTATTTTTACATTTTACTGTTAATGAACATTTGTGTTAGCTACTATGAACATTCTTGAATATGTCACTTGGGACACACTTGATTTTATTTCTGTCAGATATATGCCTCTAGATTTGGGTCATGGGAAATATATCTGTTTAGAATATTAAATACTGCCAAAGGGTTTCCCAAAGTAATCTAACCATTTTATTGTCCTGCTGGCAGTAGGGGAGTTTCTCTTCTTCCACACCCATTGTGAAATCATGGCGTTGTCAAGTGAATTTCAACCATTCTGGTGGATACCCACCAGTGATAGCTCATTGCAACTTTACTTTGCATATTCCTGGTTAGAAATAAGATCTGTTGGTCTTTTCTCTGTTCTTTTTTCTTAATTGACTGTTGAAGTCCCTTCCAAGATTTTTTTTCTCAATTAGATTATCTGATTTCTTTCATAGTTAGAGGTTTCACATATTCAGATATGAGTTACTTGACAATTTTTTTGTATTGCAAATATCTTCTCCCATTCTGACTCCATTTTCACTTTCTTAATGCTGCCTTTGACAAACAGCTCTTAATAATGTAGTCAAATCTACTAGTCTTTTAATTTATACTTACTGATTTTTTTGTTACAAAATGACCTATGATAGATCAAAAACTGTCTTTCTAAATTATTTGTTCTATTGTTTTATTTTTTTCTTTGACATATATAGTTACAACAAACTTAGAATTACTACCTATATATGAATGGTATGAATATTATTTTTTATACCATTTTATATTTATCTTTACATATAATCTCCAATGTCACAGCACCAGTTTATGGGAGAAAAATATGTTTGGGCTATTGTAGATAACACTGCAACAAACACATAGGTTCTCTTCAAACTAGTGATTTTGTTTCTTTGGGAAATAATACGAAAAGTGGAATTGTTGGATCATATCATAGTTCTATTTTTAATATTTTGAGCAAAGTCCATGTTTTCCATAAAGATGTACCAATTTATATCCCCATTAAGAGTGCACAAAGGTTCCTTTTCTCCACATTCTTGCCAACACTAAACTCTCATCTTTTTTATAACAGTTATTTTAATAGGTGTGAGGTGACATCTTATTTTGGTTCGATTTACATTTCCCTGATGATTAGTGATGTTGAACACCTTCCCATGTACCTGTTGGCCATTTAAATATCTTCTTTGAAATAATGTCTACTCAAGTTCATTGCAGCATTATGTACAATAGCCAAGACATGGAAACAACTTAAGTGTCCATTGTTGGATGAATTGATGCACAAAATGTGGTATATATATATACCATGGAATATTATTCAGTCATAAAAAGTAGGGACATCCTGCCAATTGTGACAACATGGATGGAACTTGAAAACACTGTAGTCAAAGAGAGATCAAACAATGTATGATCTCACTTATACATGAAGTCTAAAAAACAAAAACAAGAAGAACTCATATAAACAGAGAACAGAAAGGTGGTTGCCAGAGTTGGGGGAATTAGGGGAGAATGGAATGGGTCAAGGTGGTCAAAAAGCTCAAACTTCCATGGGGTTCCCGCATGGCTCAGTCAGTTAAGTGTTAGACTCTTGATTTTGACTCAGATCATGATCTCAGCATTGTGAGATCAAGCCCCGGAGGACTCCACAGTGGGTGTGGTGGAGCTTGCTTGGGATTCTCTCTCTTTCTTTCCCTCCCTCCCCACCCCTGCCCCTGCTCTTCTGCTCTCTCTGTCTGGATGGGGAAGGGGAACACCAAGTTCCATTCCTAAGATAATTGGATACTGGGACTTGAATGCACACCATGGTGACTATAGTTAACAATACTGTGCTTTATATTTCAAAATTGTGAAGAGATTAGGTCTTAAAAGACCTCATTGCAAAAGAAAAACCTTTTGTAACCATGGGAGGTGATGGATAGTTGTCACCTAAATTTACTGTGGTAACTATATTTATAGCTATATATACAATGTTGTATGTTAAAGATATTTCTATAAAACTGCTGCTTCTCCCTCTCCTTCTGCCTCTTTCCCCAACTCATACTCTCCCGCTCTCTCTCAAATAAGTAAATAAAATGTTTAAAAAAACTGAAAAAGAAAAAAAAATACCCTTTTCCAATCTACAATGCTAATAGTTCATAAATTTATATTCAAATATGTGTGAATCTGTTTGGAGATCCTCAATTCTGTTGTGTTGATTTGTTTTTCCTTGACTTGTCAGGTGACCACTTTAAAGACTGCAATTGTATAATACGATTTGTTATTGGAAACACTGAGTCTTCCCATCTCAGTTCCATCAAACGTAACCTAGCTCTCCTTGGCCCACAGTATTTTCACCACGATTTGTAATAATCTCACAAGAATCTACCATAAAACCTCTAATGAGTGAAGACACATTGAATCTATAGGTCATTCTGGGGATGACTTTCTTCATTATAATATTCGGACTTCCACTGCATGAATGTGGTCCATTTTTCCTTTTTCTTGGACCTTCTTTAATTTGAAAGAATTAAATGTTATATTTGGTAGTTTCCTTCATATTTTGTACCCATATTTAAAAAAAATATTAGTATGTGTTTTATGTGTTGAAGCTATTGAAATGGTATGTTTTTTGAATTCTCATTTTTGTACTTTGCTGTTAGCATATCAGTATGATTTATCAATTGTCCCTGTATCTAGTAGTTGTGCAAAACTCACTAATTCTAGTCACTTATCTGTAGATTATTTTATCAGTGCACCAAATGTACATCCTTAGGAATTTCACAATTTTTTTTTCCCTGCAGGAGAAATCAGAGAGCTGATGGCCTGATTTCTTCTTTTTCAATATTCCTTCATCTATCTATTCACTCATTCATCCATTCATTGTTTTATTGTACTGGAAAATCCTCAAACACAACATAGAGCTCACGTTTTGTAGCCAAACATTCTTGTCTTGTTCTGCATCTCAAATGAAAAGTTTTCAACATTTCACCATTAAGGAAGGTAACCGTTTTAGATATTTCTTTGTATGTTGATCACATTAAGAAAGTTCCTTTCTATTTCCAAATTGCTAAGATGTTTTGCTGTGAGTGGATGTTTATTTTTACCAAATATATTTTATGCCTCTATCAGATGACCATAAGATTGTTCTTTTTATTTTGTTTATGTAAAGAATTACACTATTTGACTTGCTACCAGTTTTTAGGTAGATATCCTCTTTATTTGATTCTTACCTCTCTCAAAGGTAAGAATCAAAATAGCAAATAACTGGCAGAGCAGAGACACCAATAAATCAGAAAAGACAAAGTCTGTACACACTAGGACAGCACTGCCATCTCAGCACAGCTGTACCTGCTAAGTGCATAACCTGTACCTGGGCTTGTGGTCAGGTCTCCTAGTTTATAACTGATTCACTTTCTTTCTTTCATTTTTTTTTTTAAGATTTTATTTATTTATTTGACAGAGAGAAACATAGCCAGAGAGGGAACACAAGCAGGGGGAGTGAGAGGGAGAAGCAGGCTTCCCGCCGAGCAGGAAGCCCGATGTGGGACTCGATCCTGGGTCTCCAGGATCATGACCTGAGCTGAAGGCAGTGGCTTAACCAACTGAGCCACCCAGGCGCCCCTCTTTGCTTCTTTTCTTGCTTTCTTTTTTTTTCTTATAGCTGTTTAGAATTTTTGCACTTAAGTTTATAAGGATGGAATTTCATTTTTTTAAATATGTACTTTCCTTTTAAAATTTTTGTGAAGCAAAGCAAAGATAATACGAACTGAGGAGTATTTATTTAGTTTCTATTATTAAAAATGATTGTGCAATTTAAAAATCCTTAATCCTTGAATGTTTGGTAGAACTTTTAGGGAAGCCACTGGAAAGTAGAAATTGTGTGTGTGTGTGTGTGTGTGTGTGTGTGTGTGTGTCTACAGGTGTATGTGTGTGTAAAGGTTTTTAATGACTAATTCAAATGAACAATTATAAGCAAATTCAAGTTTGCTAAATTTTCACAAGTCAGTCTTGGTCTTGATAAGTTACATTTTTAAAGAAATCTGTATATTTCATAAATATTTTAATTCATTGGAATAAACACAGAAGTTTGTCTATATTGTCATCTTATTATTTTATAATGACTGCATGACCTAAAATGTTGTACTCTTACTCATTTTAGACATTTTTTATTTGCACCTCATTCTACTTTCTTTGGGCTTTTTCCCCAAACTTTTTGAAATTTTTGCAGCTTGTTTTTTATTCTAATACATGTATATAAGGTTATAAATTTCCCTCTAAATCCTGTTTAGCTGTTCCACTCTTTTTGATACTGACAATTCTCTTAGTATTCACTTTAATTTTCTTTGACCTGAGGGTTATTAGAGCTACACATTTTAATTTTAAAACACCTGTATTTCTCAGTGTTATTTATTTCTAATTTAATTAAATTGTGATCAAAGAAATTACTGCTATGGCTTCAATCTTTTCAATATTTTGAAACTAGTTTTATTCTCTAATAAAATATTCAGATATTTTACGTGTGTTTGAATAGGATGTATATTTTATATTTATAGGTTCATTTGTGGCTTCATAAACATCTATACATTTTTATTAGGGGAAGTCAATTGTATTGCTTAAGTTTTATATATTTCAGCACTATTTTTAATTGTTTACTTAATCTGGTGCTGAAAGAGGGAAAATAAATTGCTGATATGATTGTGTTGTTTTTACCTACTTGTATTTGGTCAATTTTATGTTTTATATAGTTTGAGGACATGTTTTTAGGTGCATACTACTTTAGAATTACAAAATTCTTCTGTCTAATCTATTCTGTTAAATAAAACAATTTCATTCTTAATCTCCGGTATGCTTTCAGCTTAATTTATTTTTTTAATGTATATTTGTACTTTCTTGTGGTTGGAGTTTAAATGATGTATATCTTTTATTGTTCTTTGACGTTCAAACGTCCTGCTACCTTATGATTTAGGCATCTTTCATTTAATTAGCATAGAGCAGTTTATTTTGTTTAGTTTTTTTATTTAGTCTAACATTTTCCTTTTCATTAGAACTCTGAGTCCACTTTACATCCAATGTAAATATTTAGATACTTTATTTTAAAATCTACCATCTTACTCTCCATCTCTTCTTACCTTTTCTGGGTTTCTTTTTTTTTTTCCCCTCTTTTCCTTTTTCTTCTTTTTTCTTTTTATTGATCTCTTTTGGCTTATATTTTTCTTGTTTTCTTTTTCTTTGCTTTTTAAAACTTAAAATCAATTTAATATTTACTGCACTGTAGATTCACAAGTAGAGTTTAGTGATTCATCCCTTATGTCTAACACCCAGTGCTCATCACATCCAGTGCTCCCCTTACTGCCCCTCATCCAGTGACCATCCCCCTACCCACCTTCCCTCCAGCAACCTTCGGTTTGTTCCCTATGGTTAAGAGTCTCTTAGGGTTTGTTTTCCTCGCTGATTGCATCTTCTCTTATTTTTCTTCCCTTCCCCTATGTCCATCGGTTTTAGTCCTTAAATTCCTCATACGAGTAAAATCACATGCTATTTGTCTTTCTCTGACTGACTTATTTCGCTTAACATAAGGGTCTTTAGCTTTATTCATGTCATTGCAAAAGGTAAGATTTCATTCTTTCTGGTGGCTGAGTAATATTCCATCTTTATCTGTTCAACTTTATCCGTCTTTATGTATATAAAAATCTTTATCCATTCAACAGTCGATGGACATTTGGTCTCGTTCCATATTTTGGCTATGGTGCGCATTGCTGCTATAAACATCGGGGTGTATGTGTTCCTTCGAATCACTATGTTTGTATCTTCTGGATAAATGCCTAGTACTGTGATTGCTGGGTCATTAAGTAATTCTCTTTTTACCTTTTTGAGGAACCTCTATACTGTTTTCCAGAGTGGCTTCACCAGTTTGCATTTCCAAGTGTAAGAGGTTTCCTCTTTCTCCACATCCTTGCCAACAACTGTTGTTTCCTGACTTGTTAATTTTAACTACGCTGACTTGTGTGAGGTGGTATCTTATCGTGGTTTTGGTTTATATTTCCCTGATGCTGAGTGGTGTTGATCTTTTGGCCGATTTTTGTATTTTGGTATTTTTGTATCTCCTCTTATACTCTGTGAGAAAGAAAGAAGTTTCCACCTTTGTATTGGGATACAAAACCTAAAGGAATGGACCTGGACCTTCAGTGAGACCACCCCCTCTCGCCCCCCGAACCCTTTCCAGGGTCATCCCTCTGCCCAGGTGAAGGCCCTGTTCTGGATGATTGGAGGAAGCCCCAGGCCAGGGGCAACATGTGGAGACCTTCCTCCCTTAGGAAGCAGGTAGTGGGCCTAAGGATTTTCTCTTCCTCTTAGTTCCACCTTTCAGGGCGCCAGGGCAAGGTCTGCCTCATCTTTTCTTCCTAAGTGAGTGGCATGTTTTCATTTTGGAAAATAATTATGAATAAGTAGTTTTATGTGAAAAAAAAAGATATAGTTAGATTTACAGTTGACTCTAGAAAACATTAGGGTGGTGAATGTTGACCCTCATGCAGTCAACTGCATAACTTTTGACTCCCCCAAAATTTAACTAATAGCTTACTATTGACCAGCAGCCTTATCAAGAACATAAATGGCCAAGGCACCTGGGTGGCTCAGTCATTAAGCATCTGCCCCACATCACATGCCCTGCTCAATGGAAAGCCTACTTCTTCCTTTCCCACTGCCCCTGCTTGTATTCCCTCTCTCACTGTCTCTCTCTCTCTGTCAAATAAATAATTAAAATATTTAAAAAGAAAAACATAAATGGTTGATTAATACATATTTTTGATATTATGTATATTATATACTGCATTCTAACAATAAAGTAAGCTACAGAAAAAATATTAAGAAAATCATAAGGAAGAGAAAATACATTTGTTGTAGTACACTCTTTTATAAAAATATTGCATATAAGTGGACGCACACAGTTGAAACCTACATTGTTCAGGGTCAACTGTACATACATAGTACCTATATTTATGCCCATTATCTGATGTATATATATATATACTGTGTATAGAGACATAGATTTCACACATAGACCCACATGTATGTATATCAATACACATATTTATGTATGCATACATATATTTCCTCATAAGACATTTTACCTTCATTTTTAAGTATTTATTTATTTATTTACTTTTAAAGATTTTATTTACTTATTTGACAGAGAGAGAGATCACAAGTAGGCATAGTGGCAGGCAGAGAAAGGAGGAAGCAGGCTCCCAGCTGGGAAGAAAGCCCGATGCAGGCCTCGATCCCAGGACCCTGAGACCATGACCTGAGCCAAAGGCAGAGGCTTTAACCCACTGAGCCACCCATGTGCCCCATTTTTAAGTATTTAATCAGTCACTTTACATTTACATTTTTTCAATTACAATCATGTATTTTTCTATTTTGATTATCCTTAATTGTATTCCTGAATTTCTTGCCTTAAATCTGGAATTGCATTTTTCTGCCTTAAAAAAATTATGTCTTTGTATATCTTTTTGTATGAATGTGCTGGTTAAAATTTTCCTGGTGTTTTTTCTCCTGAAAATGCCTCTATTTTTCTTTCATTCTAGAAGTTTATTTTTTTCCAGGGTATTTATTTTTAGTTTGGCAATTACCTTCTCCACACTTTAAAGATATTGTTAACTGTATTTTTGGCCTCAACTATTTTTACAGCAGAGTTATATTGGGTAATGATTGCTATGTTTTACCTTAGGTTTCATTAAGGATTTTTTTCTTAGTAATTTAGTCTTACAGTTACACTCTGAGTGTCTCTGGATGTGCTTTTTATGTATTGTAATCTGCTGGAGTACTTAGGGCTACTTTAATCCCCAGAATGGTATCTTGTGACCAGTTTCAAATGTTGCTTCTCATGGCGACAATAGCCAAAGTGTGGAAAGAGCCAGATGTCTATCAACAGATGCATGGATAAAGAAGATGTGGTATATGTAGATATATGAATATAGGTATATTATGTGTACATATACATACGTATATAATACACAATGGAATATTACTCAGCTGTCAGAAAGAATGAAATCTTGCCATTTGCAACAACATGGATGGTATAGAGGGTATAATGCTGCTTAAGCAGAGTAAGTCAGTCAGAGAAAGACAGCCTATGATTTCACTCATATGTGGAATTTAAGAAACAAAACAGATGGGCATGGGGAAGGGAAGAAAAATAAAATAAGATGAAGTCAGAGAGGAAAAAAAAACCATAAGAAACTCTTAACTATAGGGAACAAACTGAAGATTGCTGGAGGGGAGGTGGGTGGGGGGAATGGGGTAACTGGACGATGGGCAGTAAGGAGAGCATGTGGTGTGGTGAGCACTGGGTGTTATATGCAACTGATGACTCACTGAACTCCACATCTGAAACTAATGATACAGTATATGTTAATTAAATTGAATTTAAATAAAAACTTAAAAAAAAAAAACAAAAAAAAAAATAAATGCTGCTTCCCCTCCATTCTCTCTGGCCTCCCAGTGGGATTCAGTCCAACTAAACAAAAGTCAGTTTTTCTTACCTTTTTCCTTTGCTGTTTCTTTTTCAATAAATCTTTTTTTTTTCTATCAGTCCTTCAGTCTGAATAGGTTTTTAAAATCTATTTAGTTATTAAATATTTCTACATTTTCTAATCTGCAGTCAACCCTATATTCTGAAATCATAGTTTAAATTATTGCAATTTTTTGTAGACCTTTTAAATATAGATTTGCCTGTTCTTGTGCTCTTTTCCAATAAATTATTTTAATTTTTTCTATATTTGAACTTATAGTAGCAGTAATAATTTTAATATAAAAATGTACAGATAACATAGTTTGCCTAATTAAAATCCTATTCTTTATGACTCCGATATTAGAGGTTTTGTTGGTCTATTTTTTATGGCGGATCCATTTGTGTTGACTGGCATTCGTCTTTCCTTGTGTTCTGGTTATTTTTAATTGTGTGCCATTTATACAAGTTGCTTATAGAAATTGTAGAAGTAACTTAAGGCCTGGGTTTATGTCATTATTTTCTTTGAAAGAGAAACCCTATGTTTCTTCTAGGTTTATGGTTATCAAAACATTAAGTAAAACTTTATTTCAGTTTTAGGCATTAATGGGGCTTTTCTGGGTTACTCAGATGTGCCTCAGAAACTAAAAAGTAAGTCAACTTTAGGGTCATGAAATTACAGTTAAAGTTTATCACTAATAATGAGATGGTAAATAGACATCTACTTTGCATTCCTTAAATATTAATGTGTAGTGGAACTAAATTCTATAGTTTCAAAATGAATAATAAATCATCTTTCACATAATATATTAGTCAACCTTTGTAAAATATCTCATCATGTAATTATAAACCATTAGTTATATAACACTCATTATAATTTACCATGGGAATACTTCTTCCTTGAGTGTCATTTTAAGGATTTAGAAAAAAGTGTATTATCAAGAAATAGACTTTTTCATATATTTGAAATATGTGCACAAATACTTAAAATATATATATTTACTGTATTCCCAGATATATACACATCTTCAATATAAAATATATTATATATTTATATAATATATAATATTCTACAGAGTATTTTCCCTTCAGATGCTTTATCAGTAATTTTCAGTGGAGGAAAGTAGCATTATCTGCCTTTGAGAATCATTGCCACATTGTACCACTGTATGTTGGTATGTGTGGGTCCTATCCCTTACTTTTTTTAGTACTGGTAAAGACAAAAAAAGATTTGGACCTTTGTTCTATAATTGCACTATTATATTTCTGAGGACTTAAGTCCCAAAGTTTGAGTTGATCAAGAGGTGTTTCATTTAAAATCAGAACACAATCTGACTTGAGCATACAATGTCACAAATATATATATAAATATGCACATATTTTCTTGAATCATTTCAACGGTACATAGAAAATGAAATAATGTTGCAAGGTTGCATGAACTGGTTGCAAGCAGCAGCTATCCTTATGATCTGGCTAATCTTCAGTGCAGAAGCAAGTGTGTATGTTGAGAAGATTGAGTGATGAGCCACCTCACCTTGCTGACCAGAAGAACCCCGTGGTGATTGCTACACTGACTGTAGCTCCCAGCTAAGTTTACCTGAATGAAATTTTTTTCTGAGTGTTGGTTCACCCTTAAATTTCATCACAGAAATCAAACTGATCTAAGCTTTACCATTTGGAACAGGTTACCTTGCTTCACTTACTGCATTTTTAATTAAATTCCTAATGGTGGTTTATAAAGAGATCAGGAACTTTAGTGGGAGACTTCTTTGTGTAGTAAATGCCAGTTTTGTTCTATGGAAAACACTGATTTAATTCTAAATTTTTAAAAATATTTTATTTATTTGACAGAGAGAAACACAGCCAGAGAGAGAACACAAGCAGGGGGAGTGAGAGAGGGAGAAGCAGGCTTCCCGCCCAGCAGGGAGCCCGATGTGGGACTCGATCCTGGGTCTCCGGGATCATGACCTGAGCCGAAGGCAGTCGCCAACCAACTGAGCCACCCAGGAGCCCTAACACTGATTTAATTCTAAATGGGACAAAAAAGACCATAGAAATGTCAGGATCTTACCCTGAGGTAAAACACCTGTTCGCATTTTATTCCAGATTCCTGCCTCATGGCTTTTACCTAGAAAATCTGCACCTGTGCCTTATGCACCCATTTACTGTGTGTGGATTTTCTATGTACATTTTGAAGATATTTCTGAATATGTCCTATGCACTTGTATTTTTATTCTCTGGTGATTATCCATTGTTTCCATTCACCTTTAGGCAACCAGTAACTGATTGCTAAGGAGTACACTGATATTTCATTAGTTTTAATTAAAATGATTTGATAAAACCATGAAAAGGTGTCTAATAAAATTCTTTAGTAAAGATGACTCCATGATTTCACTTGAAAATCAGAACATTTCTGACAGCCATTCGCATCACCCACACTCACTCCTTAATAGGCAATAAATTAGCCATCAAAGGTAGCTGTGCCCAGAAACCAGATATATCTTCATGAAGTAGAAGCTTAGGGCTAGAGGTATAGACCACCTGGACACCAGGACTGCCATAGGAACTGTAAGAACAGTTCACCTCTTTGGAGGAGATAGGTTGCAAAATGGGGAAGAGAAAGAAAAATCCCCGTAGAAAGGAGGAAACTGGAGCAGGTCCCTCTGCCTGTGAATGAAGCCTGGAAATGATGGTGACCATATGTTGGCACATCCCTTAATGAGAACCCACTATCCTAACGGTGGTATGAGACAGGGAAGAGCTAGACAGCCCTCAGACTGACAATCAGGCCAATTCAGTGGGCAAGAACTCTCTGGTGCCATCACAATATCTTCTGCTTCACTGGGGGTTCTGAAAGCCTGGATAAAGATAATGCAGAACTCCAAGAAATGAACACATGAACAGAACAAGAAAAGAGAAGTTCCACTCAAGGTTCTAACCAAATTAAAATTTAGAGACAAAATCATATATATAAAAGTCTTATATTTTGTATAGAAATCATAACGATATCTATTTTATATACAAAATCCAAATGGAGAGAAATTGTTTCCTAGGAAAGAAAACTAATGTATTAGGCAGGACACTGTTACTACATACAGGATAGTAAAGCCAAAGACCCAGGATGCCACCTACAACCGTATGCGTTCATAGGGTAGCCTGTCCCAAACCTGGGACGACAGGAGTCACTTCTGCAACTATGAGCAGGGAAGTGGATGGAAAGTGACTTCTAATGTCCCAGTGAGCCAGAAGACGTAAAATTCAGTAACAGTTAATGTCCAAAAGTGAAACATTGAAAAGCTGAGAAAGGCAGTAAAATATGCAAACTCCAGTGTGCAAGTGAGTGAAGCAGTCTATAGAGACAGTTGGTTCTGGGGCAGTCTGGGCCCTACAAGCTCTAAATTAATCAACTTAAATATCCCACCAAGGAAAAGCCCATGGGGAAGTGAAATTTCTGTGAGTGGAATTCATTTTAGAGGGATAGAGATAGTATAGGCAAAAGAGAAAAAAGGATCCAGATGAAAGTTGGGAAAGATAACTGTTTGAATATTTCAAAAAAGTCTGAAGCCATATTTTTGGGAACTGTATGGAAACAGTAAAAGAAAGTTCCAGAATATAGAACTATATGGTGCTGAAGCCAGAGAAGTTACCAACATCCACCTCCTCTTCTAAGAAAAGAGGAAATGTCACCTCAGTTAAACATGAACAAGAGCAAATATTACAGTTTGAACCCATAAAATTTCATCTAAAATATGTGATGAGTAGAGAGAATAAGAATTCTAAAAAATGGCAATGCTTTGCCAGAAAGACAAGACTTCAATACAGATAAAATTTGTAACCTAATGTGTCAAAGTGGGTTAGAATAAATTGTAAAAACAATAGCATTTATGAAAGCAAAGCCCATCTCAGAAATACTCAGAAATAAGAAGAATGAAGAAAAGAGTGATTTGAAAAATAACTAAGGAGGAATTGCTAAGGAAATAAATAAAAACCATTTTTTAAAAAAGATTTTATGTATTTATTTGACAGAAGCACAGCTAGAGAGGGAACACAAGCAGGGGGAGTAAGAGAAGGAGAAGCAGGCTCCCTGCCGAGCAGGGAGCCTGATGTGGGGCTTGATCCCAGGATTTCAGGATCATGGCTTGAGCCAAAGGCAGATGCTTAATTACTGAGCACCCAGGCACCCCCAAAATCATATTTGAATAAAGATTAAACTAGATAGAACAAGAATGAATTAAAACCAGGGATAATGCCATAAGATAAATAAAACATACACAAAAATGATTTAACAGAAAGCAATAGCTATGCAAGATAGCATCTGAGTGAAGGGACACACTAAGAGAACAAAAGCAATAGAATGGAACAAGAAGCAAAAATAATAACCCGGGGAAATTTTGCTGACAGAGATGACTTGGAAGTGTGTATTGAAAGAACACACGTCATAAATGGGAAAACCAACTATGAGTGCCCAATGCTGAAACATATTTTAGTAAAGTTTCTGAGTTCTAAGGTAAAAGAGAGAACTCAGAGCATCCCAGGAAAAAGTCTAAGTTGCTTTTAACTCAAGTTACCAGATAATTTATTATCCAACCCAGGAGACTGGAGACTGGAGAGTAAAAGGACTGAACACCCAGGGCAACTGTTGTGAAGCAGGAACATCCTGGCAGAAAGGAGCATTTGATCCTCTACTTAGAAAAGAAAGAAAATCAAATCAACATCAGCCTTTTGGACAGCCATAGTTTATGCCCCGAGACAGTGGAGTAGTGAATTTAAGTTCATCAAGGAAATAAAATAATAACTAAAGATTTCATATCCAGCCAGATTGAATTCAAAATGCCAAAATAAACATGAATTCAGGAAGTATTTTTCCCTTGCCTCACTTCTGATATACTGAAAGATCTATATAGAGGAAGAGATAAAACAAAATAGCTCACATAGACTACAATCTAATAAATTTTTAAAAAGTAGAACCTAAACCAAACATTTGATCAGATAAACATGGATTTTGCTCTTTTAAGTCACCAATTCCAAAGATTTTCAGATAACTAGCAAAGTGAAATCTGACATTTCACCACGTGTAAGAGACACCCATTTCATAAAGCAGTACTTAGAAAGTTTAAAAATAAAAGAGTGACAAATATAAACCAAGAATAGTTAAATGAAAAGTAGAAGAGGAGTCTTATACTTGATATTAGAATTCAGACCAGGAAGCCCTGAAAAAGCAGAGGTCACTTTGCAAAGCTGAAAGATATAGTTCACAATGAAAATATGACAATTACTATCATTATTTATCACCGCTCCCATACCTTACTACAACAAGGTTCTTAGCAGAGAGAATACAGAGCTACAGATGCTAGGAGGAATAGAATCAAAGTAACAGTCGAAGAAATTAACATGTCTCTCAGTCCAGTACAGATCAAGGAATGTAGGTCTAAACAACATAATGGACAATGCAGATTTTATAGGTATGTATCAAAATTGCAATACAAATGGAGAATATCTATATGTTCTTGTTAAGTTTATGTGAGCTATTACCCTAGTTTTGACTGCAAAGAAAAACCTTAATAAATTATAAAGGATGCAAATAATCCAACAAAGAGCATTCTCTGACCAACATATAGTATTATCATCAATTTTAAATAAAGGCCTTTTTTTCTTAGAAATGAAGGGGAAAGAAAATAAAATACATTCTGGGACAGCTCACACCTCACAGGCCCGCTGCGGGCTCTGCTGCCAGGCCCGAGCCACAGGCTGTCCAGGCGCGGGGTGCAGGGGGACCAGAGACAGGGTCTCCGGGTCCCTGCAGCGTCTGGGGGGAGCGGGGAAGGGAGAGGTTGCAAGCCCTGCACCCTCCTGCAGACACCCTAGCCTGGCCTGCAGCAGCGGGAAGAGCATGGTCCGCAGGCTCAGCTGATGGAGGTATCACTGAAAGGTTACCCACACTTCAAAGCACTTCTAGCGCTAATGCCCAGGCAGATGATGATGTTTAGTATCCCTACCAAGTCTGCCTTCCTCCTTCTGCGCGCAGTATGGAACGACCAAGTTCACATGGTCCAGACAGATCTTTTCAGTGCCCAACGCGTGGGGGTAAGAGACAGCAGTATTCAGAACCTATAAACAGCACATGCTCCTCCGTTCAGGAATGAACCCATTTCAGTTTGACCGCTGCGGGGAAAGGGGAAAAGTGCACCAGGGCTTCCTCGCTAAAGGTGCGTGGCCTGGAGGTGAAGGCAGTAGCAAGGACCAGGGCCAGATTCCTGGCAGAGCCACTTCCTCCAGCGATGCAAAAGCCACAAGAGGGCTTCCCAGCGCGTTATCCGTAAGCCTCTGATTCAGGACTGCTCCTGAGGCGCGCTATTCCTGCACCTGAGTAGTCCGAACCCTAAAGCAAGCTACTTCCAAAGCCCTGATTTCCTGGACTGCTTCAGCCAGGAGCAAAAACAAACCCTTGTTCTGTGTGATCTTGGAGGACGCAGCTTTGAAAGCAACTGCTCTGTTCAAATGCCTGTAATTTGCCCGCTTTCCTGGACCCAGAGTTGTGAGGGCACTTTCCCCTTAGGGTCTCTTAGTGGGCTGGCAGAGAAAGAGGTAGAAGAGCCAGAGCACAAGACCAGTGCTTTCACCAAGACAACCAGAGATGCCACCCCTTCTCCACCCCAAAGCCTAGTTATCTTCTATAAGCATTGAGTGATTTCACGATTTGGCTTCATTTTTGGTTTTTGCAACGTGCCTGCTTGGTCTTGTATATTTAAATTAATTATTATTATTATTATTATTTTAGATTTTATGTATCTTTTTTGACAGAGAGAAACACAGAGAGGGAACAGAAGCAGGGGGAATGAGAGAGGGAGAAGCAGGCTTCCCGCAGAGCAGGGAGCCGGATGTGGGGCTCCATCCTGGGTCTCCAGGATCATGACCTGAGCCGAAGGCTGTCGCTTAACCAACCCAGCCACCCAGGTGCCCCTAAATTAAATTTTTTAAACAAAAAAAAAGTTTGGGAAAAAATTTTTCTATGGCTGAGAAACTGCTTCTGTAAGTTCACAGTAACATACTGTTGAAACATAATTGAAACTATGAGACTTAAGGAGGAACCTTTGGCTTAACCCCGTATCAGTTTCCCCTTCCATTGTTAAAAGTCAGCTAAGGAGATCAGTGCATAAAGAGGAATTCCGATGATTACTGACCTTCCTGAAATGAAGGAGGTGAACAGAACAAATTACTGAACAGAATTCCATAGATAGTCTAAGTAGATGTTTACTCCCATACACAGGACACCGTATAATATTTTATAACACCTAACTGTTTTGGAAATATTTATGGTAAACTTTCTTAAAAATGATCAGGATAGGTACTTCTGAAACCCAATCTTCTTCTTTTTCTTTTTCAAACATTGTCATTTGTATTATTTTTCATGGGGAAAATTTACTTTTGGGATAGGCATTTCCTCAACTTTTTTAGTACCACTCCAAATAACCTTTCTTCTGTGAAAGAAAGCAGAGACTCATGATTGAGAATTGTCAGGCTGTGCATGAAACGTGACAGGGAGTAGAAAATGAAGTACATACATCCTAGCTTTACAAGAACTCTGCAATACTGCTTTTCTGACTAAAACAGTGGTTTATCTGGTCTTTGTATGTTAATGCCTACCTAATTAAGTCATTACTCAAATCATTTTTTTCTCTTGCCCCAGGAACCATACTTTCTCTTACATATACTGGCATGTCATATGACAGAAAAATTGCAGATATTTTCTATATTTTATGTCTAGTTTTATGTATTGTTGAAGATGCTTTAATTGTGCTGATTTAGACAAAATAAAGAATTCTCTAAAACCCAAACAAACACAAATCCAAAATACATGCTAGACATGGAAATAGAATCCAATTATCACAGAAGAAATAGAGAAAATGTTTTAAGAGCTCCTTCATAAACCCAGCATGATTCAGTTGCTTTCACAGAGAAATACTTTATATGGATTTTTTTCATATCTGGGGTAGACACATTGCGAGGAAAATGAACTGGTTTCTCTTCAACATATTATTTGTACTGGACAGTACCTAACATTATTCCTTAGTTTAATAATTTCTGGTTCTTTTTTTTTACATTGATAAAATTTAACTTCTGTGATTTCTGTTTTTGTGAATTTATATAAGATTCGATTCTGTAAGTAGCCTGTCTCTACAGTAAAATTTTGAAATTACTCAACTCTTCAGTGTTCCAATGTCTGAAAGGTATAGATATGTTTAGTGTATAGATATGAGGTTCTAGGTGGCCAATGATATTTGAGAAAATCTTTTCTGTAAAAGAATTTTCATGCATCCTGCATAACAGTAAAATGTCTCCAAAGCATTCATGTATGTAAAAAATTGTGCATGATTATCCATTTTTTATATCAATAAATGATATTTTGAAGTAAATGAATTGTCCATGTATGCATATACATGTGTTATGGGGAGATATAGTTTTGCTTGGAACTTTTCCAAGAATTTACTATTTTGGAAAATTATGTCAATAAATATTTCAGCCACCAACTCAAGAAATCCATGTTAGTCTTTATTTTTTGTTGTCACATTTGTGATTATTCTATACATAACTATATTTTTGAAAACTTCTTTCATAAAGTTTAAGATTGAAATTCCATGAATAATTGAATTTATTTTTATATCTTTGTGCACAGTTCTTCCTATACCAAAACATTTTGTATTTAATGAAGCAAAGAACTGTCAAGATTAAGCAAATATTTGGCCCACATTTACCAAAAATATTTGAAAAGACTTATCTTGCTTCTGACGTACAGAGGAAACTATTAAATATTATCTTTGAAATGTTTAAAAGACTTCTAATCCCCAAGACAAAAGCATCAATTTTATGTAAAAGATAGCAAGAAATAATAACCTTGATAAGCCATGGAATATTGGAAGAAAAGTTAATCTTACTAAATGTGAAAAGAGTTATTAATACACTGATAAAAAATTCAAGTGAAGTTATATCTCTGTCCGGTCGAGCAATGGTACTGTTTTTAAGAAGAATCAATAAGATGTTAAAACATTTTACAAATAACCATGGAACAGACTATACTACAACAAATTTTTATTACAACTCATTGAAATCATCCTATGTTACAAATGAAATTTAACTTAGAGCATCTATAAGTTGTCTAAGGAATGCAATAGTCATAGAGGAAATACTATTTTAACATAATTATTTATGATGGATACAATGGGGTTACTAGGATACACAGATCATTTCATAGAAAAAATAATTTGTTTTACCAATGTCATTGTTTCTATAATGGAGGAAACCACAGTTCTTTTTGGCTCACGACATGGATTTATAGCACTTTTGGAGATAATATCAAATATTTTACTTATTTATGTCATAAAAGAACTTAGTAAAATACTTTACAAATCATGGAATGACATGATATGAGTGCTATCAATTAATATAACATCAATCCTTTAAATGACAGCTTATTTGGTAAACTCCAACAATAATGAGGAAGATCATCTTACATAGAAGTAAGCTGGATCTCTAAAGGAAACTGCTTAAATATATAATGCCTATTATATTATAATAGTGACATCTTATGCTGTTAGTTAAAAATTAAGAATGCTATTTTCACTTCTAGTTAGAATGTAGTAGCATGTTCATAATTGTCACTTTTAACAAAAAGAGAAAGAAAGATTCATAGATAAAATAAAATCATACATTTCTATGACACTATTGAGCAGCAGTGGGTGCAAGAACGTTTTGGTTGATTAAGTAGAGAGAAGTATAAATCCTTCACATGTTAGCAGAGAACCACGGCGTCATCGATAGATGTGCATCGATAGGTATGCAGAAAAGGGGGTTTGTCATCCACTGGTGACCTGAAGATTTGCAGGACTGAGAAGACATAAATCAAGCTTTGAGTGACAGCATAAGCTACAGGGATAGGTTGATAACTAGAGGGCCCCAAAGGGAAAATAAATAGCTTAATCACAATGTTTCTCTGCAACTCTCTCATCACACTGTAACCAAGGAAGCAGTAGTGAAGACGTAGTAAATCAAAGAGAATTTATGTAATGTCGTGTATTCTCCTTGGATTCTGGGGTCCTGACAAAACCGAATACAAAGTTGAAGAAAAACTACCTGAAATTGGAACAATTCCCTCTCGGTTCAAACCATAGAAGATCAACAGTTTAGCCTTTTGGTGATGCTGCACTAGAGTTTAAAGACTTAGTACACTTTAAATGTACTCACGAATTAAGTGTGGCCAGTTCCACATCAGATCAATCATGGAGGAATCAAAATAGCTCGTCGTCATAACCACCAGCTACGGAAGAAGGCTTCTGATTTCTGTGAAAACAGTAGGTACAATTTAAAAATATACTTCATTCTGCACTTTCCAAATCTTTGAATAATATCTGGAATAAAAAACTAAGGTAGTGTCTGGGTGACTCAGTTGGTTAAGCGACTGCCTTCGGCTCAGGTCATGATCCTGGAGACCTGGGATCCAGTCCCATATCCGGCTCCCTGCTCAGCGGAAAGCTTTCTTTTCCCTCTCTCACTCCGCCTGCTTGTGTTCCCTCTCTGGCTGTGTTTCTCTCTGTCAAATAAATAAATAAAATCTTAAAAAAAAAATGAAAACAAACAGGAAGAAAATGAACAACAACAACAAAAAAACAGAAAGAAAATAAGCAAATTCTGAGTACCCAGTCATTGGAATTAATGCAAAGGACTTTAAAACAAGAATTAATTTTTTTTAATATAAGAAGGAATGGATGAAGAAATACAGAATTTTATGAGGAATAAAAGGTCTGAAAAGGATCAAATAAAAGTCATAAAGTAATACAATACCTAAAATAAAAATGTTCGATGGGCTTAGCAGCAGATTATACACTACAGAAGGATGAGTGTAGTTAAAAGCCAGATTAAGAACTGGTCAATTAGAAAGTACCCAACTTGAAGCTCACAGAGAAAAACAACTGAAAAGAAAAAGTAGAGATTCAGTGACCTGTGAGATAATACCAAGCAGCCTAATTTATGCATAATTTGAGCCCCCAAAAGATAAGAGAGAGCCTGGGGCAACAAAATATTTTTTTAAAAAAAGCATAATTTATACAACTATGATGGAAAACACCAAACCCAGATCCAGAATCCCAGTGAAACCCTACAATAATAATTAGAAAGAAAATGTCACTTAGGCAGATTAGCATCAAACTGATGAAAACCAAAAAAGGAGGGATAATTTTTTTTCTTAAGATTGTATTTACTTATTAGAGAGCGAGTGAGAAAGAGCATTAGAGGGGAGAAGGTCAGAGGGAGAAGCAGACTCCCCGCAGAGCTGGGAGCCTGATGTGGGACTCCATCCTGGGACTCCAAGATCATGGCCTGAGCTGAAGGCAGTGGCTTAACCAACTGAGCCACCCAGGTGCCCTGGGAAAGAGTAAGCTTATCCAGAGTTAGCCAACTAAGAAATATAAGGAATGGAATTTTAAATCCAGTTTTAAACCCTGTATCTATGTTTTTAAATATGAAAACTATGGTTTCTTCTATCAGTGAAATTTCCCACATAAATATGTTAGTAATGATATATAAACATATCTAAAGTACATTATGTAATTACTTCCATAGATGAATAAAATATTTTTTAAAACATCCAAAAAAAATGGTTATTAGAAATAAAACTGAAGGGGTGCCTGGGTGGCTCAGTCAGTTAAGTGTCTGACTTCAGCTCAGGTCATGAGCTCAGGGTCCTGGGATCCAGCCCTGCATGGGCTCTCTGTTCAGCTTCTCCTTCTGATCCTCTTCTTGTCTCTCTCTCAAATAAATAAAATCTTTAAAAATAGGGCGCCTGGGTGGCTCAGTTGGTTGAGTGACTGCCTTCGGCTCAGGTCATGATCCTGGAGACCCAGGATCGAGTCCCACATCGGGCTCCCTGCTCTGCAGGAAGCCTGCTTCTCCCTCTCTCACTCCCCCTGCTTGTGTTCCCTCTCTAGCTGTGTTTCTCTCTGTATCATAAATAAAATCTTTAAAAAACAATAATAATAAAAATAAAAAATTAAAAAAATTAAAAAATAAAATTTAAGAAAATGAGAATAGATGTAGATTACTAATATTTTAATATGTTGCTTCATTTTATTTACTAACATTTTATTGAGGATTTATATATGAAAGATTGTTCTGGAGTTTTTATGATTTTTTTTTTTTTGGTAGTATCTTTGAACTTGCTACAAGTTTATGTAGTAGAAAAACATTTCTGAAACTTTTTTTTCTACATTCTGAATAATTTTTAAAATATTAGAATTATCTGTTCTTTCAAGGCTTTTTTATCTGAGCACATTGCTATTTATGGGATGATTTTTAATAAATTATTTTATACATTATATGATAATTAGATCATTCAGGTTTTTGTTTAGTCTCTCTAAGGCCAAACTTGACAATTTATAAAACTAGGAAATTATTCATTTTCAAATTTATTCGCCTATAATTGAGCAAAGTAGTCATGATACTCCTATCAACTCCTCTCCTACCTCTGGCTATTTCCATATTTGATTCGTTATTTTATATATATACCATTCCCCTTTCTCTTTTTCTTAATTAAGGTAGCTGACCTACTAACTCCTCAAAGAAATTGGTCTTGAATGAATTTATTAGTTATATGGTTTTCATCTGTCTTCTTATTTATTTGTTTGTTTTCTTTATTGCTCACTTCTCTTGGGTATATTTTGTTGTTCTATCTCTGAATTTTCAAATTCCAAAATAGTATAACAGGTATGAAATTAATAATTCAAAAAAATCATTTAGAATGGAATCTACAGGGAGGCTGGCAGCGGAGCTCTTACTCCCCTACCACTTGTTAATTTGCAGACCCAACAGAAGGAGACCTATCTTGAAAATCAGTACTACTTTACTATCCCAGCAGGAGGAAGAAAGGCTTTTTCTTCTCCCTGGTAACAGCCTAGCCAATGAGAGACAGTCACAATTCAGCCAATGAAAAGCCACTATACTTCCAGTTCCCAGTTACACCAATGGATTTTTTGTTTAGAACAGCCCCTCCGTAGGCGCATCTTTCCTCCGTAAAACAGATCTCCTCTCTTTTGTTATACAGACATCCTGTGGTTTTGTGGTAGCCTGCTTGTCCCGGATTGTAATTCTCTGTTATTCCTGAATAAACCCCCTTTTTTGGGTAAAATAACTGGTAGTTGTATTTTTAAGGTATAGTATAGACATTTCCATTCCAAAAGGGTTGGAATAAAAGGAATAATGGTGTCACTAGTACCCAGCATGCCCACATTTATTACATTTGTGGCCTAAGAATAATTCTCTGTGGTTTGAAGTTTTGCTCTGGGTGCATGGAGGCTTGTTTGGTCCTCCCTCTAGCCTCATCTCTCTGGCCTCTTCCTTTTTTCTGAAGTTCTACCCTTAGAAAGATTCTGCCTTTTTTGATAAGCAGCACATGTTTGTAGCTGAGTTGCTCTATGGGTCCATTTCCTGCCCTGATATCCCAGAAATTTGACAGTTTTCCCATATTTCATCCCATCTCTGTCCCTTTCAGTCCTGACTGGCAGGGTTTTAATGATGTAATATCTCATTAGAACCCTTGAAAACATTATCTATCTATCTATCTATCTATCTATCTATCTATCTATCTATCTATCTATCATCTATCTATCAATCATCTATCATCTATCTATCATCTATCATCTGTCATCATCTATCTTTTAGCTATCATCCATCTATCTATCTATCATCTATCTATCTATCTATCTATCTATCTATCTATCTATTATCTATCATCTATCATCTATCTATCTATATCTATATTTTCATGTCTTGGGGATCTATACACCATTAGACAAGAGTGCCTTGCACATATTTTTCCTGGGAAATCTCATGTTTTCCTGGTTTCTGCCAAGAAGATTGATTAGAATTATGACTCACGCACCTACTCTCTTACACAAAGGCTTTCCAGCCACACTCATAGCTTTCTCTCCAGAGCAGCTTTACCAACAATGGGAGCTTCCTATTTTTAACATCTTTTGTGATCTGAACAGGCTGAGAACTTACAAAATCAGCAAGTCATGGTTCCTTTCACTTAATGGATCTTTCCTCAATATTTCTCTTCCCCCTCACATTCTGCCATAAGCAGGAGAAAAGTTTGCATCTTCAGAACTTTTTATTCTTTCACAGTTGTTCCAAAGGCCAGAAGTCCAAAATCAGGTTGTTGGCCAGACTGTTTTTTTTTTTTTTTTTGGAAGCCCTCAAGGAGCTTCATTCCATGTCTTCTGGTGGCTGCTGGAAATCCTCGGCATTTCTTGGCTCTGGTTGCCCTTCCGTCTCTTCCTTCGTTTTCATTTCACTTTTGTCTCCCTGTGTTGCTGTCTTAAATCTGTGTCTTTTAAGGATCCATATCATTGGGTTTAGGACCCACTCTTAACTTACGTACATTGGCAAAACCCTATTTTCAAATAAGACAGGTACCCAGAGTTAGGATATGGATAGTTATTTTAGAGCCAATATTAAACACATTATGTATATATATATATATATGTATATGTGTATGTTACGTATTTCTTTGTGTGTTTGTGTGTATGAGTATGTTTTATTATTTTTTTAGAAATTTTATCTCTTGCTCTCTCTCTTTCTCACTGTCCGTTGTTACTACTCTAATTGTGTAGCACAAAATCAGAGACTCTGTATAGAGTATCAGAACTATTTGATCCTTAGAGATTTGGTAGAAAGCCCCTGTGAAACCATCTATAGTTCTAAAGTAAAATTTTCTATGTCATCCAGACATTAGCTGTTAGATTTTCTACCTCTAATGAGCAAACTGTCTTAGTTTATATTTCAATAAGAAATTGTTCCCTTCCCAGATAGGGAGGCAAACCATAAGAGACTCTTAATGATAGAGAACAAACTGAGGGTTGCTAGAGGGGAGGGGGGAGAGGCAAGGGCTAAATAGGTGATGGGCATTAAGGAAGGCACTTGTGATTAACAATGGGTGTTACATTAAGTGTAAGTGATGAATCACTAAATTTTACTCCTGAGACAAATGCTACACTATATGTTAACTAAGTTGAATTAAAATTAAAAAAAATCCATTACGATGTGATGTTCACATTTACATGCATAGAAGTTTTCAAAATAGTTTAAGATTTAAAAATATTGATACTTTCTTCTATATCAATGGTTATTTGCCCTTCTTGTTTATTTCTTATTCTGTATTTTTGTGCTTTGGTAGTATATTGTTAAAAATTAAGCAAGTCAGGCAGTGACTTATATATTTAATTATATTTTTCAAACACCAAGATTTTGCTTAATTCATTATTAGATTTAGTCTTTTTCTATTATCTGTCACATTAGTTTTCCCTTTTATTATTTTCCATCTTTTGCCTTCTTCTGATTTACTTTGTTGCTCCTTTTCTAGGTTTTTGGGCTGGGAACTTAATTAATTTCTATTCATTTACTTTTTTTTTTTTTAACTTGGGAAAGTGAATAGTGGCATCAAATTTCCTCTAATCAATGCTTTAAATATATTCTATAGGTTGTGATTTATTTATTTATTTATTTGTTGTTTGTTTGTTTGTTTGAAAAATTTATTTATTTATTTGACAGAGAGAAACACAGCAGGAGAGGGAATACAAGCAGGGGGAGTGAGAGAGGGAGAAGCAGGCTTCCCGCTGAGCAGGGAGCCCGATGTGGGACTCGATCCCCAGGACCCTGGGATCATGACCTAAGCTGAAGGCTGATGCCTAACGACTGAGCCACCCAGGCACCCTGGTTCTGATATATTTACTTTCCACTATCATCTTTCGTTAGAAATTAAAATCATTTTAATTTGTGTATCTCTTTTAATACAAACATTGTTTAACAAAGGGTGACAATTGATTTTTTTTAAGCAAAAATTATAAACATGTGCTATGGTTTACTTGGAAGTAACCATCTAAGATCGTAGCACAAATAATGGGAAGACATATAAATGGAATTATAATATTTTAAGTTTTATTCATTCTACAAAAAGTGATGTGATATTAATTCATAGCATATTGTGATAATTTAAGGGTCATTGTGCAATTTCTGCAGTACTACCTTATAAACAAACAAAAAACTCAAAATGATAGAGCTAAAAAATAATAGAGTATATAAAAAGAATACTGAAAATAAGCATTTGAATAATTAAAACAAAGCTGTCAAGGAGAAAATAGATAAAATAAATGGAAAAGAAACCGCAGATTCAACCCCATATATAATTGCACTAAATATAGTTGGACTAAACAACTAAAAAACAATTAAAAGTCCAATTAAGAAGATAAAGATTGTCAATCTGGGTTAAAAAAAAAAAAAAGCAAGACTCAAGTAATTCTATTTAAAGGAGAAGCATTTGATATATGAGGACACAGGTTGAAAGTGAAAGTAAAATGATTGAAAAATATAGACCATGCAAACTTCAAGCATAAAAAAACCTGATGTACTAATATCAGAAATAAGCACTTCAAGATAAAGAGGAGCATTTTATAAAGATGAAAGCCTTAATATATCAAAAAAAATTCTAAATAAGTATGTACCTAGGACACTCACTTTAAATTAAATGAAACCCAATCACATCCTTTTAAAAATTATTTACAATGAGGGCGCCTGGGTGGCTCAGTGTGTTAAAGCCTCTGCCTTCGGCTCAGGTCATGATCTCAGGGTCCTGGGATTGAGTCCCACATCGGGCTCTCTGCTCAGCGGGGAGCCTGCTTCCTCCTCTCTCTCTGCCTGCCTCTCTGCCTACTTGTGATCTCTCTTTCTCTCTGTCAAATAAATAAATAAAATCTTTAAAAAAAAAAGAAAAAAAGAAAATAATTCACAAAGAAACTAAATTACTTACTCTAACATTTCTTGGTTACCTATTTGCTTGAAAAGAGTTTCAGTGTAGTTGTGCGCTTAATGCAGAGACAAAGAAATCAATTTGAGGTCCTTATAGAATATTTAGACCTAATATTAAGTTATCATCCATGAATACAAGAATCTCTTTAATTTTATTAGTAACTTTTAAATCTAAATTGTTATTTTCAACATATATTTATATTTTTATAATTATTGAAGAATTAAAACATCTCTTTTGAAAATTAGATGCTATTATTTTTTTAATCTTAGGGTTGCCTGTTGTTCTTCAGGCTTATCCTGGTACCATCCATAAGGTTTCATATTAAATCGTACCTCACCTCTTTTCTCCCCTATCACTTATTTAAAACTACATACCCAAGATTAAATGTATCTGGATATACATGGAAGGTCACAAAATATTAAAAAAATTACCTATTATATTTTGTTACAATCACACTTTATAACATGTCAAAAATTTATTTTGATATTATACTTTAAATAAAGTCCAGATTGGTCCTGGCTTGGTATTTTTTTTTTTTTTTAAGATTTTATTTATTTGACAGAGAGAAACACAGCCAGAGAGGGAACACAAGCAGGGGGAGTGAGAGAAGGAGAAGCAGGCCTCCCAGCGAGCAGGAACCCCGATGTGGGACTCAATCCGGGGTCTCCGGGATCATGACCTGAGCCAAAGGCAGTCTCTTAACCAACTGAGCCACCCAGGTGCCCCCTGGCTTGGTATTCTTAAGTTAAAGTAATTTACCTCTTGTCATACACAAAAATGAATGGCTTGTTCTTACTTATTCTCAAACTAATTTTTATTCTAATGTCTACAATTTGTCTATCTATCTATTTATTTATTATTTATTGAGAGTGCATACCTTTGCAAATGGCAGGGGGAGGGGCAGAGGGAGAGACAGACAGACTCTTAAACGGGCTCCATGCCCAGTGCAGAACCATGACCTGAGGTGAAATAAAGAGTTGGATGCTTAACTGACTAAGCCACCCAGGTGCCCTAGTGTCTAATTTAAAATCTGTATCTGCTTCTTCATTTCTCTTTAATTTTTGTGTAAAAATGCTGTATGGTCATTTTACTTGACTTAAATCTAAACTTACTCATTATAGATATAAGCTTCTATTAGTTCTTCTAGTTTAGATATACATATTTTTTCCTGTAAAGTATTTTCTATAAGACCTTACATTATAATAAGGTCACTGTATGTTATTTTAGAACTTTCTGTGTAGATAGTTTATTAGTAAATTCTATTTAAACTTCAAGGATAAATGGGATGGAGTGTTGGGTCTAATAAAGTTGACCTTTAATTTACACTTTCTAGGTAGCACAACTTATGGCTATGTTGTCATAATTATAAGTTTTATTTTCATAAATTTCCTTAATATAGTTCTCTAATCCTCTACATCACATATTTCAGTTTCTTTCTTTCTCTTTCTATATATTTTAATTAGTTTATTTTTAACTCTTATTGAAGTATAATTATGATTCATAGTTAAATACTTTCATGTGTACAACATGATTGCACAATTGTATACATTACTCAGTGCTCATTAAATAAGTGTAGACACCATCTGTCATGAAATGACATTATGACTATCTTATTAATTATATTCTCTATGTTGCACTTTTCATCTTCATGACTTAGGTATTTTGTAACTGGAAGTTTGTATCTCTTAAGTCCCTGTATCTATTTCACCGGTCTCCTGACCCACCTTCCTCCAATAACCATCATTTTGTTTTCTGTATTTTTGAGTCTTTTTCTCTCTTTTTTTCTCTGCTTATTTGTTTCTTTTTTAAATGTCACACATGACTGAAATCATATGGTATTTGTATTTTTCTACCTGATTTATTTTATTTAGTATTATTCCTTCTAGAACAATCCATGTTGTTGCAAACAGTAAGATTCTTTTATATGTTATTTTTTATGGATGAGAAATATCCTAAGGAATATATATATGTATGTATTATATATATAATATCTTTTTATCCGTTCATCTACTGATGGGCACATGGGTCATTTCCGTATCTTGATGACTGTAAATAATGTTGCAATAAACATAGGGATGCATATATCTTTTCAAATTGGTGTTTTTGTTTTCTTTGTGTAAATACCCAGTTATAGAATTACTGTATCATATGGTATTTATCTAATCCTCTACTATCAAATATTTCAGCCTATATATTTAATGTGGTGGAAAGGGAGTAGATGAAAAGCCACAACATCTCTTTCTTGTCTGATTGATTAAAACAGTCCCTTAGTGTTCCTTAGTAAAGAATAATCAGACATGTGGTTGCTGGGAGACCTGTTTCTGCCACTTATCCTGTCAAAATTTCTCAGTAGATGATAGAACCAACAGACACTTTTTGTGAAATTAACTTTTCATTCCAGATAATTACGGCATGAAGTAGTAAATCTGAGGGATAGTGTTTTAGAGATACCCTGAACTGCTTTGACCATTACCCTAATGTGGGGTGGGCAACCATGCTGTAGAGAAGAGCCTAAAATTAGTTGAAAGAGTTGATGCTAGAATATGGTCTTGATCAGGAGATGCCAATAACAGCAAGAAACTTATTAGTTGAAGTTCAGCTGAATGTCAGCAGACACTCAGGTAGAGAAGAACTAGCGACTTCATGAGTAAAGTTGGGCTAGACAAAGACCAGAAGGCATAACTGTACATTGCACAATTATACATTGTGGAAGATAAAACTATAAGATGACCTTCAACCAGATGCATTCTTTGATTCGATGTTATGACTCAGGACTCCCAGAAGTGAAATGACTTCTGGAGGAAGGAAAAGCAACAAATGAGGAATACCTAACATTGGAATTAAAATACAGTAACTCTAAAAACTCTTTAACTACAATTCAATTATTTGCTATTATGCAGAAATCAAGACTCAAACTAAAATTTCAATAAAGTTTTAGAAGAAAATAGTTCTGTAATTTTTGTATTCCCCAAATTCTAGTCTAAGAATTAATCCTTATATTAGAATAATATATATAGAATAAAGATCATCTCACTGGAATATGTGTTTCTTTCTGGATTAAAGTAGACTCCTTTTAAAATCAATTTCATTGGCGAACACAGCAATTTGACAGTGAGCATCTCAAGAGATCAGCAAACTCTCCAGAAGAGGTATGATAAAGGAAGGGCCAAAAAGTTAGGTAAAGGCCAGTAAGTCAAATCTTCTTCAATTTGCGCCACCGTTCTTAAGACTGAGTTGTCATTGCATAGAGAGTCAAATCCAATGGGGAACAGGTCAACAAATTATATTTCATATGCATATGACATCTTATATGTATTGCTGTAGTTTATAACAAGTCACTTCTAATTTATGATCATTTAATCTACTTTGTTTATAGTTTTGCTCAACATGTCTTATAGAAATATTTCAAAATGTTGACTTTCTAAGATAGCTATTTTTTTCTTATCAAGCTGCATACATATATCCCATGCATTTAAATATATAAATATACAATACGCAAGTTGGAAATAGTAAATACAATTAATAGAGCTAATGGTAGTGTACATTATGTGAAAAGGAAAACTAATTTCACATTTACCTCCCTTGATGAAAGCCTAAAACAGGAAGTTCATCTTCTCATATTACTATTCACTTTTTGTGTGCTCTAGTTCCTTGGTTATATATGACTATCATAATGGTGGATTTAAAAATCTCATCTGAAAAAGGCTTTTTACACCTCTTTCTAAACTATCATTCATGACATGATGACAAATTTAAAATACATAGGAATCACCCAGGGATCTTGTTTACAGGTACATTTCTGGTTTCCAGCCATGAGATTCTAATTCAGTGGACCACATACTGCTAATGTTGCTGGTATATGGGCTAGACCTTGAGGAGTACTGGTCTCTTCACAAACTACACTTATTCCTAAATGGTTCTCTCTAACTCTGATAGAACATGAACTTGGATTCTGCTTTTGCTCATAGTTTTTGTAACCTCTAAGAACTGACTTCATAAATTATTTCTCTCCTTTAAAAAAAGATTGTGTTTATTTATTCGACAGAGAGAAACACAGCGAGAGAGGGAACACAAGCGGGGGGAGTGAGAGAGGGAGAATCAGGATTCCCACTGAGCAGGGAGCCCGATGTGGGGCTCCACCCTGGGACTCCAGGATCATGACCTGAGCTGAAGGCAGATGCTTAAGGACTGAGCCACCCAGGCGCCCCAAATTATTTCTCTCTTTAAAACTCTCCTTCTTTTAGCTCTTTCCTCTAAGGTTGGAAACACGTTATTGCTTAACAACAGCAATAACAATATCCTTTTTCCTTCATCCTACTTTCCTTTCTTGCTGCTGTTTCCCTCTGCCTGCCCCATCTCTACTTTTCTCAACCAATCTTCTTGCAGGCATAATCTGCTCTTTGACCTCCTATTTCTCGTTGCTTGATAACTCAAGACATTAAATCTGGCATGATTCACACAGCCTGCCAAGTGCAATGGGCTTTGCTGTTCTTATTTTACTATACCTTAGTTTGACCAAGTTATTTGTTTATACTGTGGGCCACTCACTCATTGCAACTCTATTCTCTTGATCCCATTACTCACCTCTCTCTCATGGTTCTGCTTACCATTTAACTTCTCACTTTTCTGCCTTTCACACAAAATCCTCCACCTCCTTCTTTGTGGATAACACGTCAAATTCTTCAATATTCTGTCTTTCACTCATCCCTTCCTGGTTTAGTGCTGTTTGACTTCTACTTTTGTGCTGACATCCTTCCTGAGTTTTAGACTCAGATACACAAGTGTTACACTAGATTTCCATAATCAAGCTTAAGCATATTTAATAATTTCCTTTCCATCCCTATTCTTCCTGTCTCAATATGTAGATCCATTTCATTCTTGTTTTAATCATGAAAGCCAGACACATGACACTCAGCTTCTCATCATCCTTATTCTTACTTTATTGCTTCCCTCTGAAGTCCTTTTCTCACCAGCTTTACATTTACTGTTAAGTGGACATCATTTCTCATTTGGACAATTACTGTGTCCTAATTGTTTTCTCTGACTCTTCTCTTGTTTGACTTCTTAATTCTACTTTATCCATTGTAGACAAGTGAATTACCTATAAAAAGGAATCATACTCACTTACTAAAATTCATCAAGGATTCACCTACCTTTTATTTATTAGTCTGGCAAATGTTGAAATCACACTATTTCTCCAGGTACATCTGTGAATATATCTTACTTTGCCCTCTACCTGTGAGTAAGAGGGAACAAACACTATTGTATTTTACCACTAACACTCTGCCTACTTAGAATATACTTTGTTTCATTTCTTCTTATTAAAAATTTTAATAGAGAAAAATTTACAGAGCTATATAACAGAACATACATCAACAATTACTTTTTCCTTTGGATTTTTTTTAAATTGGAGCTGTTTTAGATTTTTAGATTAGATAGTGTTCATTTCACTTCTGCTTCTTACTTTCATTGTGATAGTAAGTAATTGTTAGCCTTTGCCTGCCTAGTTTCTTCACCTTTAATACGAACATAATCATTGTGAAATCTTCAGAATGATCTAAGAATTAAATAAAGTACATTTTGTAAAGTATTTGGGAAAGGTGCTTAACACATGGAAGATGCTCAGTAAAAGTTGGTTTTAATTATTGTTTTTTGTTGCTTTAATTATTATTACTATAATAAGAATTTTACCAGAATTGCATTTACTTATTCATGAAATGGACTCTCTCATTTTTTTGCTTCATCTTTTATATATTTCAGTAGTGTTTTCATTATTTTTTCCAAAATTACTTTTCTAAATAAACTTTTTTTATAAGAAAAGGTAAAATATCTTACTGCCTTTTTAATTTTTCTAAGTGGTTAGTGCTTTTACAATGCTGTTGTTATTCCCATTTTTAAATTTACCCAGCAAATCAGCATGCTCTACAACTTGTAGAGTCCTTTGCAATTTCTGGATAGATAAAGTAAAATTAAAAAATAATATATAGGAAAGCACTTCCAGAAAAATGGGGTTAGTTACTTCTGAAAATTTACTCCTCTATAAAAGCATGAGAATGCTATAAAAATTATTAAAATGAACTTTTACAGAATTCAGTAAATTAACTAAAGGCTGGCAATAATCAGAGGGATATTTATTCAAGAAAAATAGCTGAATCTCAGTAGGATTGAGCTTTGTGAAATGTTAAATTACCTTTTCCCCTTCTGCTGTCCCTAGCTCCAAGAAAGCCTTACAAACCACAGTCTTGTAACAATGGTAGCCATGAAAACCAGCAGCCAAATACCTGTTGGAGAGAGAATAGGTTTGGAATTTTCCTAACCACTCAAATAATTGTTATTATTTCGCATATGAGGCGGTTACTTGAAATACATCACACTGGGCTTATTTGTGTTAGAAGTGATTTCAAGTTTGTCCAGCTCTTTTCCATGGCATTTTTGGGGAAAATCAGTGGCAATTGGTTTAATGTTGCAGCTGCCTCAGGTGGTGATGTGCTGGGGCGAACAAGAAACTAACTGAAATGCTTAAACAGAAAAGCTGTGGCATGAGATAAACATAAAGAGCTTTGAAAAGTTTTGACATATTCTTGGGCATCTAGAAAAGCACATTCATGCCAGGACTGGCACATGCTGAAAAGTGATCTGAGACTGTCCTAATCTCTTTTCTCTGGCTGATCCTGAGGCTCTGTGCAACTGGGAAGTAAAGAATAAAGCAGGATTGTAAACTGTCTGCCAGAGCATTGAATGGAGGCCACACAAACCTTCAGCAAAAATTAGGCGACTTATTATTATTTTTATTTTATTTTATTTTATTTTTATTTATTTTTTCAGTGTTCCAAGATTCATTGTTTATGCCCCACACCCAGTGCTCCATGCAATATGTGCCCTCAATATCCACCACCAGGCTCACTCATCCCCCATCCCCTTCCCTCCAAGACCCTCAGTTTGTTTCTGAGTACAAAGTCTCTCATGTTTCATCTCCCTCCCCGATTTACCTCACTTCTCATTTCCTTTCCTTCTCCTACTGTCCTCCATGTTACTCTTATGCACCGCAAGTAAGTGAAACCATGTGATACTTGACTTTCTCTGCTTGGCTCATTTCACTCAGCATAATCTCTTCCAGTCCAGTCCATGTTGCTACAAAAGTTGGATATTCATCCTTTCTGATGGAGGCATGGAATTCCATTGTATATATGGAACACATCTTCTCTATCCATTCATCTGTTGATGGGCACCTTGGTTCTTTGCACAGTTTGGTGATTGTGGCCATTGCTGCAATGAACATTGGGGTATATATGGCCCTTCTTTTCACTACATCTGTATCTTTGGGGTAAATACCCAGTAGTGCAGTTGCAGGTCATAGGATAGTTTTATTTTTAATTTTTTAAGGAATCTAGGGCTGTTATTATTTTAAGAAAATCAATATCCAATCATTAGTTGATCACTGATTTAATTGAACAGTCTTCAGAGGCTATAAATGACAAAGAATATAGACTTTTCAGAATTCGTATAGGAAAGTCACTAAATAAACAAACAACAGTAACAAAAAAATTTTAAAAAAGCAACAATAGCAACAACAATAAACTCTGAGAAGGGGAATCTGATTTCCAGATTTGCTACATTATATCATTTAGGGTTGCTAGTTTTAAAAAAATCTAAAATATGCAAAGAAGTAGGAAGGTATGGCCAATACACACACAAAAAAATGTGAGTACCAGTTGTCCCTAAGTAACTCAAACATTGAATTCACTAGACAAGATTTTTAAGTCAGCTATTTTAAGCATGTTGTAATAACTAAATAACAAAGCACCATGAATCAAGCATGAAAGGAAAGTATCTGAACAATATCTCACTAATAGAGAATACTGATACAAATGCAAATTATAAAAATAAACCAGATATTCTGGAGTTGAAGAGTACAATATGTGAAGTACAGTGGCTTCTGAATAGCAGAAGAGTTAGTGAACTTGAAGGGAGTTTAATTAAGATTATTTAGTCTGAATTATTAAGGCCAGAAAATAAAAAGTTAAGAAAAAAAATTTAAAAATAAATCTTGGAAATCTACAAGACACCATTGAATATATCGGCATACAAATTATGGGAGTTCCAGAAGATGAGACAATAGGGAAAGAATACTTGAGGAAATAGTGACCAAAACTTCCCAAAAGAGATGAACACTGTTACTCTACACATACAAAAACAAAAACATCTAATGGTTAATTTTCCATTGTGTTTTATTTTTTGAATACCTTTTTCAGTTATTTGTTTAAAGAGATTTAAAAATGGGGCGCCTGGGTGGCTCAGTTGGTTAAGCGACTGCCTTCAGCTCAGGTCATGATCCCGGAGACCCAGGATCGAGTCCCACATCGGGCTCCCTGCTTGGGGGAAGCCTGCTTCTCCCTCTCTCACTCCCCCTGCTTGTGTTCCCTCTCTGGCTGTGTGCTCTCTGTCATATAAATAAAATCTTAAAAAAAAAAGAGAGATTTAAAAATAATTGCACTTTGGTCAGAAAAATAATAAGTATATCTTATAAATGTTAAAAAAAAAAAGAACACCATAAAGGTACCTATAAAAAGTTTAAACACATTTTTGTTTATGACTTTCTCTTCTGCCAATTTACGAAACAGCTGACTAACACAATAAATATAGAACTATGTTGATGGACTTACTATGTATAAATATGTAATTTTTATAACAATACCAGGACAAGGGGAAAAGGAAGGGATGGAACTACATAGGAACAGATTATCTAATAATGAAATCAAATTTGTAGTAATCTGAACTAGGTAGATTTAAATTAAGATGTTTACTGTAACTTCAAGGTCAACCACTAAAAAAAAATCTAAAAATTACATAGTAAAAGAATGGCGAGGAGATTAAAATGGTACACCAGAAAGTATTTAGCACAATAAAAAATCGTAATGGAGAAATAAAGAACAACAACAACAAAAATCCTCTAAGATATATACAGTGGCAGACATGAATACTATCTTATCAGTAATTACATTAGCTATAAATGAATGAATCATTCCAATAAAAAGGAAGATAGAGGAGATGGGCAAGATGGGGGAAGGCCGGGTGACCCCATTTCGGGGAGTCCCCTGAAGTGAGCTCAATTCCTGCAAAAAACACTACAAGAATACTGTGGACACCCATGAAATCAGCCTGAAATGTAATATTTCACACTTCTGGACCACTACGGGGGAAGAAGAGCATCGACAAAGAGGTAGAGTGGAGTGGGAGCGATCAGAGGGATATCCAAAGACGATGGGAGGAGGGGAAGGAAGCCCGCAGAGGCGACCCATTGGAAAGCAATACCCCAGCATGAAAGTGCTCTGTGCTTGGGGAACAACATCAGATTGTGGTCTGATTCAAAGCAGACAAAAACGGAGAGCCTGAGGGGCAGCCAGGGAAATGAGGATATAGATCTGCAGAGAGAAAGTGCTCCCTGGTGCCATAGGAGGGAATGCGGTGGAGCGGAGTCTATTTAAAACTGCCACTTTTTATTTCCCCACCGGTTTTATTCCTCCGCTGCCTTTCTCCACCCCTTAGGCCAGATGCGGACACCCCGGGGGAGGCGATTTTTGCAGCCTTGAGCATGAGGAGCGGGACCTCAGTCCCTCCTGCATGGGGGTGCACCACAGACTCCCTGGGCAGAGACAAGCTCACCCCGGCCCAAAATCAGTTGTGATTTCCATGGTGTGGGAGCGAAAGGACAAGCGGGGGCTTTGGATGCCAATCGAACCAGCGACTGTGGGTGCTCCCGGCTGTGACAGGCGGCCAAGGAGGAAGATACAGCGAGAGGCTGTGGGCCCCCCATCGTCCAGAGGGTTACTAATTAGGGGCTCTCCCTGGGAAGGAGGTCTGGGCACAGACATCTTACTAAGACCTGACTTCCTGAAAAACTGCAAAAAGCCTCAAAAGAACAAACCCTCCAGAGAACTAAAGCCTAAAAACCCAGTTGCCATGGAGCCCAGCCCCTAGGAAGGGGGCGGAGACTCACCCAGGTAGAAGGGACTGAAAAATAGTGTGGCAGGCCCCGCCCCCAGAAGGCAAGCCAGAAGCACAGGAGGACAACACCCAAACTGTAAAACTCCAACATCGGGGGAAAGGCAATATATTAAGCTCCTGGTACTGCCCCAAAAGCTGTATGTTTTATAGGTACAGTTTTTCACTTTATTTTCTTTTTTAATTTTTTCTATTTTTACTTAAAAAGTTTCCATTCATTCTCAATTTTTGTTCTTTTAATTTTTAATCCACTTATTATTACAACGTGATACTTAATACAACACTCCATAATAACTTTTTACTTTGAAATTTTTTCAAACACATATCTGTGTTTTCTGTTATTGTTGTTGTTACTTCTCTTGTTTGTTTGTCTATTTTTTCTGTTTTTTTTCCTTTCTTCTCTCTTCTTTCCTTTATTCTTTTTTCTTTTAAATATACATACAGTTAGAAGCTTAAAGGTAATCCTACATTCCTATTCAATACTACCCTATATACAAACCAGTTCTAAACTCCCTATATTTTTAGAAAGTGGTCTCCTTTAACAATAATAACAAGACAAACTCAGAAGGGTCTGAAATACTTTCCTTGCCCACAAGGAGTATCTGCCCTCACCTTCCCACCCTAGTCTGTCAGTGTTTCCATGTAATTGTTTTTGCCTTTGTAATATATAAATACTGGTCTTGGGGGTCATTTGGGATGGGTTTATCTTTTTGATCTCTTCAACTTTCTTTTACTCTTGATGGTCTTTTTCTTTACCCTGTTGTAGTTTTGTACCATATAAATCCTACCACTGGGGGCCCAAGCTGGCAGTTTTGTTTTTTTTTTTTCTTGCTTCCTTTCTCTCCTACTCTCTCTTTTTTCTTTCTTCTGCCTTTTCAATGCTGACTTCTGATTGCTCCAAAACCGTCCGGTGACCAATTCACCTGGATAGTGGTTGATATATTCAGCTATACAGCCCTTCAACCACTCCTCGCCAAAATGCCTCAGAGAAGAAACAACCAACAGAAGAAGAACCCAGAGACTGCAACCCCAGTCACAGAATTACTAGAAATGAGCATAAACAATATAACAAAAATGGAGTTCAGGGCAGCAATCATCCAAGCAATGGCTAATTTGGAAAGAATATTAGTCTCAAGATAGAAGCTCTAATGACAGAAGTGAAAGCCGAGGTTAGATAGGCTATTAATGAGATGCAATCTAATTTAAATATGCTAACAGCTAGAGTAAGTGAAGCTGAAGATCATATCAGTGATTTAGGAGACAGATGGATTAAGGAGGAGCAAGAGAAGTCATGGAACAAACAGCTAAAATCCCATGAAAATAGATTTAGGGAAATAAATGATGCAATGAAACACTCCAATATCAGAATTATTGGAATCCCCAAAGGAGTTGAGAGAGAGACAGAAACCTAGAAGTTATAGCTGAACAAATCATGGATGAAAATTTCCAGAATCTGGGGTATGAAGCAAATGTTCATGTCCTGGAGGCAGAGAGGAAACCCCCCCATATCAATGAAGACAGAAAAACCTCCAGGCATATAATTGTGAAATTCGTGAATCATAAAACGAAAGAATATGTCTTGAGGGCAGCTAGGGGGAAGCGATCCAAGCCTCACTCAAGAGAATTGAAAAATCCTGAGTACACCAACTCTCATTACACCTTAAAGAACTAGAAAATCATCAACAAATGAAAACAACCCCCCACACAAGACAGGATTAGAGAAGAGATTAGGATTAGAGCAGAGAGCAATGAATCAGAAACTAGAGGTATAGTAAAACACATAAATGAAACTAGAAGCTGGTTCTTTGAAAGAATTAATTATATCAATAATCCATTGACCAAACTCATCCAAAAGAAAAGGGAGAAGACCCAAATTAATAAAATTATGAATGAAAAGGGGAGAGATCACATCTAACACCAAGGAAATAGAAACAATCATCAAAAATTACTATCAACAATTATATGCCAATACATTTAACAACCTAGAAGATATGGATACATTCCTGGAAAATTATAAACTTCCAAGACTGTCACAGGAAGAAACTGACAATCTGAATAAAACCTATCTCTAGGGGCGCCTGGGTGGCTCAGTTGGTTAAGCGACTGCCTTTGGCTCAGGTCATGATCCCGGAGACCCGGGATCGAGTCCCACATCGGGCTCCCTACTCGGCAGGAGGCCTGCTTCTCCCTCTTTCACTCCCCCTGCTTGTGTTCCCTCTCTGGCTGTGTTTCTCTCTGTCAAATAAATAAAATCTTAAAAAAACAAAAAC